>CABFVZ010001829.1:78964-160909 GCA_902151445.1 Timema monikensis | reverse complement strand
CGTAAGCTATTGTAGACAGACAAAATTACGTTATTGCGTAGTTGCGAGTCCGACAAGCGGGTGCGTTTGGTTGTAGACGGGCCATTACCGTCACAATGACCCGCGCAGTTCGTGTGTACTGTTCTATGTCTTCACAGGTACTGACAATGCTGAGCAGTAGCGTCACAGCTGCGTTTTGCAGAAACCCGCGTCAATAGTTTTGACGCAACAATGACACCAACTTGACGCCAGACCTCGCGTCCCGTGTGAACTTCATCATTCGAATCAAAGTAAGGCTGAGACACAGCGTCACATGACGCGACTGCAAAGATGACGCACGTCACTCGTGGGCACCGGGCCTTTGGCGGAAAGGTGTCAGCTTATCTTGCCAAAAGAACCCGACATATTCACTTCGTGCGCGCTTGCTAAAATGTCACTACGCTTTTAAAAAATACCATTAAAATTTCAATCTTACATTTGTTTTATGTATAGGAATGTTTTATCTTCTTTATCAAAACCTTTTGGGATATATGAGCTTATTCTGTCTACCCCGACGCCTCGCTACTGGCTGCGAGATGAGTTTGACAGTGAATGTAGGCTGATTTGATTTGCACACAAATTTATTGCACTGTGTTAACATCGGGAATAACATCTTAATCCCATTATGAAGATCTGATGATGACGTAATCGCCGAAACATGTCGTCACCCAGTCAAGAGTTGCAACAAATTTTATAAGGAGAGGAATTAAAACTAAACAGATAAGGAACATTACTTTAATTCAAACTTTTCAAAACGACAAAAAAAGGTCCTTTTTGGTTATGCTTCTTTCAACAACTTATATATATTTATAACATATAAATGATTAAGCATAACCTGGATGACCCATCTGTTATTTCCAGTAAATCTCCCATTAATCTTGTCTTGATAGTTAACACAAGCATATTTTAGATACCATTTTACTCGAATAACAAGTTTTTAACATTAAATCCTTACACTCATTTATTAATTTTGTGAAATTATGTTGCTTGTTATGTCTTAACTTTCATTTTAATATGTTTCATGTTGAATTTAAACTGTTAATTGTATTTTTACATGTGTAAGTTTCACAAATAATAACGGTAGTCAACTATTTTAACTTTCTATCAATAATCTATTTTACTATCATTGGTTAAATATCTTAAATATTATAGAACATGTCTTCTTTATCAACATATTTTTAAGCTGTTTACTAGTATAATTATTAATCATTCAATTATTAAGTTCATTATTGTTGCCATACTGGTTTGCTTATTAATTTTGTTAAGTCAGGACCTTCAGTAACCTAGTATCTTTATCTCAGATATTCAAAATTTTGTATTCTTTAATTATAATATTAATAACTCCAATCTAATCAATTTGCTAATTTACACTTTTCATTGCTTGTAAGTTAATCCTTTATTCTGCTACTAATTAATAGTGTTTCGCACAGAATTACATTTTCACTTATTTTAAGCAAATTAATTTTTGAACTTTATTACTTAACAATCTCTATGACGATTTTTTAGAAATGTTATTATGCCTGTTTTAATTGACTTAATTTCTTGATAATATAATAGTTTCTCTTTGAATAAATTATCTTCATGTTATGTTTCTTAATTTATATTGTTCAATTTGACCAAAGAAGTTGTACCAATGTATCTAATTAGCTGTTCCATCCAAGTACGTTCCTTGTATTATAAATTTAATATTTCTCCTAACTACAATTAAAATTAATATAACTAAAATCCCCGAAATTGGTCGTGCACGCGTTAATAATTATTGACATATTATAAAGTCCGGAAACATCGACCGTGTGTTGCAGGACATAGCATTCATTTAGATGTAAGAAATGTTGACGTAATTATATCCACGAGTGTCAATGGTTGAGAAACACTGGTTGACCTTGAAGTGTAAGTCGTGGTCGTGCTGCGCCAACCCGTTCACAGATAGTAGCACATGACATGCCAAGAGAAGTTGTCGGGCAGGACGCCAGATTGTGGCCACTTTCTAACAATCCGGTTAGAACTGGTTCTAGAGTTCTTGGATAATAGATTTTCTACCGTCTGTAGAGAATATTCTTCGACACTAACCAGTTAGCAGGGGAAAAAAAAAAGGTTTATTTTTCTTTCATTTTCGTTTTCAAGGTTGTAACAAATTTTTTTAGTTGTAATTCGAACAGCAGAGTCTAGTTTTCAAGGTGATCATGACGTGTAGAATAGTAAAACTAGTGTGAATGAAATAGGATTCCTACAATGAATCTAGTCGGGGTTATTCACTTTTGTGTTGGTTGAGAGCTTGCTTTGCAGTGGTCACGGAATCGTTCGTTTGCAACCATCAACAATTAAAATACATTAATAATACAACCATTGGACTCCTAACCTAAATAAGCTTATTGACATCGTTTTAGAGTGGTGTTATATTTTACTATAAGCACTATTTCAATGAACACAACTTACAAACCAAAATGGCCACTAGCACGCGTTAGTCGACTATTACACAATTTGAAAATAAAGCCATGAGATTGATTAAAAAGAGTTAAGGTCGCGTATCTTACACCAATATATTAAGCTTAGGCGTGTTTCTTCTGGATTGTGTGTTCTAATAAGGTATTTAACTTTAGTTCTCATCTTTATGAATTTTCAAAGAATTTTAAATATGTATTAATGCGCTGCCAGTAATTATTTCACTCTCATAAATTAAAATCTAAAGTTAAAAGTAAGGTCAAAATGAATAAGGGCCTCCAATTCAATAGTTGAATTATAAATAAATTGCCAATCGGGTAAAAAATTATCGCGGACGATATTAACTCGACTTGTAGATAAGTTCCCGTGGAGGTCGCTTGGAAGCGCCACAGATTCAAGGAAGAGCTCTTGGCGGGCTATTTATGTTCGGACCAGTTCCCGCCGAACAACAGTGTCTTGTTTTATTTGCGCGCGGGGACGATTCTTGTGTAATAACTTAGTTCAGGTTTGAGCAGAGGTGGTGTTGCTATGATGTTGATAATCAAAGGTCTGAGGTCGTCTTGCCATGGCCATTATCACCACAGGTCTGAAGAGGTGTTGCTATGGTGTTGATCATCACAGGTCTGAGGAGGTGTTGCCATGGTGATTATCACCACAGGTCTGAGGAGGTGTTGCCATGGTGTTGATAAACACAGGTCTGAGGAGGTGTTTCCATGGTGATTATTACCACAGGTCTGAAGAGGTGTTGCCATGATGATTATCACCACAGGTCTGAGCAGGTGTTTCCATGGTGTTAATTATCACAAGTCTTAGGAGGTGTTGCCATGGTGTTGATCACAGGTCTGAGGAGATGTTGCCATGGTGTTGATCATCACAGGTCTGAGAAGGTGTATCCATGGTGTTGATTATCACACCTCTGAGATGTTGCTATGGTGAACATCACAGGTCTGAGGATGTGTTGTCATGGCAACTATCAACACAGTTCTGGGGGAGGTGTTGCCATGGTGTTGATCATCACAGATCTGATCAGGTGTTGAGCTTAGGTCTGAGGAGGTGTTGCTATGGTGTTGATCAGCTAAGGTTTAAGAACTATTGTCTTATTTTTCAATATCGTATGTTCACGACCATGTTGTTTAAGTGGTGTTCCTTGAATTGTTCACGACCATGTTTTTGAAGTGGTGTTCCTTGAATTGTTCACGACCTTGTTGTTGAAGTGTTAACCTTGAAATGTTCACGACCATGTTGTTGAAGTGGTGTTCCTTGAATTGTTCACGACCACGTTGTTGAAGTGGTGTTCCTTGAATTGTTCACGACCATGCTGTTGAAGTGGTGTTCCTTGAATTGTTCACGACCCTGTTGTTGAAGTGGTGTTCCTTGAATTGTTCTCGACCATGTTGTTGAAGTGGTGTTCCTTGAATTGTTCACGACCATGCTGTTGAAGTGGTGTTGCCATGAATTGTTCACGACCCTGTTGTTGAAGTGGTGTTCCTTGAATTGTTCTCGACCATGTTGTTGAAGTGGTGTTCCTTGAATTGTTCTCGACCATGTTGTTTAAGTGGTGTTCCTTGAATTGTTCACGATCATGCTGTTGAAGTGGTGTTCCTTGAATTGTTCACGACCATGCTGTTGAAGTGGTGTTGCCATGAATTGTTCACGACCACGTTGTTGAAGTGGTGTTCCTTGAATTGTTCACGACCATGCTTGTTGAAGTGGTGTTCCTTGAATTGTTCACGACCATGCTGTTGAAGTGGTGTTGCCATGAATTGTTCACGACCCTGTTGTTGAAGTGGTAACCTTGAATTTTTCACGACCATATTGTTGAAGTGGTGTTTTGAATTGTTCATGGCCATTCTGTAGAAGGTGTTTTGTCTTGAATTGTTTGCAACTATACTGTTGAAGGTCTACATCGGTGGTCTTGGAGTAAAGTGCATGCCATAGGAGCTGTAGTTCGTGGGTTCAAACTCAACCGAGGTTGACGAATATTTCTTGATCGTTAAAAGTCGGGAGTTAAAGGAATTATTAATAATAATGCTATGGTGTGTTAAATTCTTCTTTATGGCACAGAGTTATAGAAAATTACTGGTATGACGGATCATATTTAACAGAGTTATAGTATAATACTGATATGAAGGATCATAAATCACAGAGTTATAGTATAATACTGATATGAAGGATCATAAATCACAGAGTTATGAAGGATCATATGGTACAGAGTTATAGTATAATACTGATATGAAGGATCATAAATCACAGAGTTATAGTATAATACTGATATGAATGATTATATGGCACAGAGTTTAAGTATAATACTGATATGAATGATTATATGGCACAGAGTTATAGTATAATACTGATATGAAGGATCATAAATCACAGAGTTATAGTATAATACTGATATGAAGGATCATAAATCACAGAGTTATAGTATAATACTGATATGAAGGATCATATGGTACAGAGATTTAGTATAATATTGATATGAAGGATCATATGGTACAGAGTTATAGTATAATACTGATATGAAGGATCATAAATCACAGAGTTATAGTATAATACTGATATGAAGGATCATAAATCACAGAGTTATAGTATAATACTGATATGAAGGATCATATGGCACAGAGATTTAGTATAATATTGATATGAAGAAAATTTTAGAAAATACAAACTCTGTTTTTATTTTGCAGCAAGTTTTGATAACATTTTACCATATAAATGAAAGGGATTTGTGAATAACACTTTTGAATGTGTAACGTGAATCGGAGATAAGGTTTTTATTATGGTCACCTATCACTAATTATTATTTTTTAATTATCTATCAATTGCATTTAGGTTAAAAGAAAATTTTAAAGATAAAAACAAAGCACACTTTATTATTTTATGTTGACATAACTTAATTTATCTCTACTTACGTTATACAGGTCATTTAGCCAGTGGTCGGTGTTAAAATACCGTTTAATAGCTGTTATAAAAATGTTTCACATTTAATGAGATATTTGAAGTATTGTCATACATAATATAATGAAGTTTCTTTGTTCCTTCGAAATGTCTCGAAGACGCGAAGGTAATTGTGGGTGTCGAAGCTTCGCACACTCCTATCAGTAATATTTTAGAGGTACCGGTATTGATGTATATAATAGAACCGCTTCAAACTACCCACTTGGGTTACACGCCTATATACTAACTACTCTAATGGGTTAAGAATGAGTAAGGTTGAATTTTAGAGGAAATGAGCTCGAATTTGCGTGGAGGTAGAATGGAAAAACCATTTTGGAAAGCCTACCCGAGTATAGCCGACTGGGATTCGACTAGGCTAGGTTGCACTAACATATTTATTCACCAATCACCGGATTGCCAATCAGCTTGATCCTAGATCAAGATAAGTTTGGGTGACAATGGAGTTAATTAGGGATCAAAATCTTCGATAACCTGACCATAGATTTTTGAATAATCAAGTAAAAGAAACACGTCAAGACTGCATAAATAGCAGTTTATTTGGAAAAGATGATTGTGAAAAGTGTCCAAAACGTCCCTTCCTATAAAAATGTGACTGTAATAATCTTGTGTAATTTGTATGCTCTATCTATCGTAGGAGAGGCTCAATGTGACAGCTAGAAGAAGGTTCTTTATTGCAAACAATGGCTGAAAGTAACTAATGTCAACCTATTTGGTAGTTATTATTATTTCTTTAGTAATACTATATTATCAATAATTATTTCTAAATTATTTACATTAGTTATTTTCAGGAAATGTTTGCAATAAATAAATTTCTGCTGTCACTTTCGGTATAGACTAGCTCGATTGCAAGGTTACGTCATGAAGTTGTTTGTTTTAGCTGTCATAACCCCCCTGCCGTAGATAGGGTATATGATAAATCCCTGTACTGAGAACTAATGTACTGTTTGATCATGGATAACTGTCGCAACTATTATCAGAGTCTAAAATAACGTTATCGTTGAAATTAAGAAATTAATATGAGACTACATTCAAAAGGTATTATACAATCCTACTCGATGTTTTCACATAGCTTAATATTTAAACTTTATTGTACTAACCGATCGGACCAAAATAAATATACTTAAGGACATAAATATTAATTTAATCAGATTTTATACAAAATTGGTACCATTTATTCAGTTTATATTATAACAATTTTGTGTGTAGCGTTTGTGAGCTATTAATCTGTGTTTTGTACAAACGAATACTATTTTTAGATCTCCACAATTTAATTCAAACTTTTACAGAAAGCAAAGCAAAACAAAACGTGATAAATTTCAGATAAGACAAAGTAATGAATAATGTATATATAAATTGTATTAAGAAAAAACAGTTAATGGTGTAAGTTGTTAATAAGAGAACTAGAAAGATTTTTTTTTTCTAAGAAAAAATGTGTCAAGGCATAATCAACAAAACCTTAAGCCTATTTTTTGGCATTGCCCAGGTTACATGGACAGCTTGAACAGGCCCTACTCTGGGTAAGAGACTAGTTAGCAGTATCTATGGTACAATTTATGGTATGTGAGTGGACTGTAGCTCTCCAAGAGACTAGCTAGAAGTATATATGTTAAATCTATGGTAAGCTGACTAACTCTCCAAGAGACTAGTTAGCAGTATTTATGGTACAATCTATGGTATGTGAGTGGACTGTAGCTCTCCAAGAGACTAGTTACCAGCATCTATGGTACAATCTATGTTATGTGAGTGGACTGTAGCTCTCCAAAAAACCAGGCAGGCCCTTAACAAGATGATTGCCAATAAAGGAACCATCGCTAAATTTAGATTGTGCAGACATTGACGACCCGATGACCTCTGCAAGGACTGGCCACTTGTATTGTCTGACCAATAACAGGACAGGAAGCAGGTCTTGATCGCGCGTGGTCACAACAGAGACCTGACCTTAGAACAGATCAACGCGGACAATAGTAAGGTCTAGTGCCATGTGATAGTTGAGGTCTAGGAAGGTCTAGTAACATGTCAGTAACGTGTGACAGTTGAGGTTTAGGAAGGTCTAGTAGCATATCAGTGACGTGTTATAGTTGAGGTCTAGGAAGGTATGGTGACATGTCAGTAACGTGTTATAGTTGAGGTCTAGGAAGGTCTAATGACATGTCAGTAACGTGTGATAGTTGAGGTCTAGGAAGGTCTAGTAACATGTCAGTAACGTGTGATAGTTGAGGTCTAAGAAGGTCTAGTAACATAACAGTAACGTGTGATAGTTGAAGTTTAGGAAGGTCTAGTAGCATGTCAGTAACGTGTGATAGTTGAGGTCTAAGAAGGTCTAGTAACATAACAGTAACGTGTGATAGTTGAGGTTTAGGAAGGTCTAGTAGCATATCAATAGCGTGTGATAGTTGAGGTTTAGGAAGGTCTAGTAGCATGTCAGTAACGTGTGATAGTTGAGGTCTAGGAAGGTCTAGTAACATGTCAGTAACGTGTGATAGTTGAGGTCTAAGAAGGTCTAGTAACATAACAGTAACGTGTGATAGTTGAAGTTTAGGAAGGTCTAGTAGCATGTCAGTAACGTGTGATAGTTGAGGTCTAAGAAGGTCTAGTAACATAACAGTAACGTGTGATAGTTGAGGTTTAGGAAGGTCTAGTAGCATATCAGTAACGTGTGATAGTTGAAGTTTAGGAAGGTCTAGTAGCATGTCAGTAACGTGTGATAGTTGAGGTCTAGGAACGTCTAGTAACAAAACAGTAACGTGTGATAGTTGAGGTTTAGGGAGGTCAAGTAGCATATTAGTAACGTGTGATAGTTGAAGTTTAGGAAGTTCTAGTAGCATGTCAGTAACGTGTGATAGTTGAGGTCCAGGAAGGTCTAGTGACATGTCAGTAACGTGTGATGGTTGAGGTCTAGGAAGGTCTAGTAGCATATCAGTAACGTGTGATAGTTGAAGTTTAAGAAGGTCTAGTAGCATGTCAGTAACGTGTGATAGTTGAGGTCTAAGAAGGTCTAGTAGCATGTCGGTAACGTGTGATAGTTGAGGTCTAGGTCATGATACCCGAGCTTACAGGAACACTTCTCTTACGGGTGAGGTACGGTACCATAGATATATCAATACCTAACAATATGACCTCCAATGATTGAAGTTGCTCTTTTGCACATCTTAGAAAATGTGAAGCCATTCGAGTGTTTTGCACGGTCTGGTTGTCATGGCGACCAGTGGCACCATCGTGCCGCCAGAAGCTTTGTGATGTACCTCATAAGGCCTGACCTTTCTCGTTTGCGAGTGGAGGTTTGCATCCGGTAGTCTGGCGCTTACCCCCCCCCAACTAGTACGAGGGAGCACAACTTTCTATCATCCTATACATCAGCACCGCAGCCCTCCCCTTACCCTAAACAAAAGATGCGTGTCTGGACGTGTTTGCCAACACTGACAACGAGGGCCAGCCTGAGGGTTTGGCCAGGATGACACGTGAGCGAGCGAGTGCGTGATTAGCAAATAACTCTATAGTTGTTGAGGAGACAAAGGTTCGAATCTTGACTAAGTGAACTAAGGGTGGTTTTTGACTAATGATTTATTGTTGTGGTTTTCTCATCCTCTAATCACGCTAATGGTGATTCTTATTTGTAAAAGGTCTACTTTGATTATGATATTGAAGTATTTTAACACATCAATTCTACATGTATATAGGTATGGTTTATGATCTTACCAATTAAATTAGGCCGTTAGTAGCAAGTGTGCTAAACCTATGGATAATAATAAAAATGTCAAATTGAGAAGTTTTTCCTAGTCCTCAATGAACCAACACACAATAATATTGCCTCGCGCCTGTAAACTAGACTGTACCGGGTCGAGCGCACGCGCTTGGAAAATAGAAAACCCAATTCTATCTTTCAAGCGGGCTCGCTCCAGTCTGGCCACCTCTCATTACAACCAATGTGTTCTATTTTATATTCTAGTCGCTCGCTCCAGTCTGGCCACCTCTCATTANAATAGAAAACCCAATTCTATCTTTCAAGCGGGCTCGCTCCAGTCTGGCCACCTCTCATTACAACCAATGTGTTCTATTTTATATTCTAGTCGCTCGCTCCAGTCTGGCCACCTCTCATTACAACCAATGTGTTCTATTTTATATTCTAGTCGCTCGCCCAGTCTGGCCGTCCCCTAATACTGCTGTTCACACAAAGCACATCAGTTCCTTATTTTACTGTTTTGTTGTAGTTTGTCATGGCATTGTAATCATGGGCACGCGCAGACATTTTTTCCGGGGGGTGGGGATATATTCCTTCAAGCGCGCGCACCTGGAAAAACTTCTGCTGGGTACTGGCATTATAAGTGAACTGTAAATATATTTAAAAAATACATCATCACTTGATATTGTTCGTTTTCTCTGTTCTCAGACGAGAAGATTATGATGAGATGTTGACAAATGTTTAAAATGAATTGACAGGTTTTATTCGGAAATGCGTCTAGTAGATGTGATCTCATATCACGATTGTAAATCTGATAACTGTTAAATGTTGGAAGAAAAAAAAAATTGTAAGGCAAACTAGAAGATTGAAAAATGTTAACAATATTTTCTTGTGAAAGAAAATATAATTCCAGGGTGGGGGGAGGACAAGTGGCCGGCCCCCTTGTCCTTTACTGCGGGTACCAGATCATCGTTTTTTCGTGCCACCACTGGGGCAACCACTTTTGTAGTGTGTGGGTTCGGGATTCATGCCACGTGGAGGGCAACACTGTTCTAATGATCATTCAGTTTCGGGATTCCCAGTTCGCTAAAGACGCTATATTTTGTAATGACAGGGTTCACGATTCGCAATGTATGCGTTTTAATATAATACTGATTATATTGATGTGACTTATTATCAAGTTATAAATGAAATCACTTGTGTTTTTAATTAAGTATTTATTCAGCGATGTTTCTGTACTAAAACAGGACGAATTCGTGATCCGATATCACACGCGCTGCTATTTTGTTTCTTAGGGATGATTGAAATGTGATTGGATCAAGAGTGATCCAATCTAGTAACCGTCTGGAATAATTATGGTCTTGACTCGTATTCGATGATTTATAAAAAAACAAACTTTTATTAACAAACGCCGGTCCTAACTGATCGGAAATACTTCGGAAAGACCCGCCTCGGTGGCGTAGTTGACTAACGCGCTTGTCGTGTTGAGCTCGACTTCTGAGGACGGGGAGATCGAGGTTCGAATCTCAGTCGCGTGAACTGGGGGTGTTTTTCCCTAAATGGTTTTCCACTCTCCCTCCATGCAAATGCGGGTTCACTTCCTCTAATTCAACATTCTTAATTCCTAATCCATTAGCGTAATTATTACTTAAAGTGTATAACCCGAACGGGTAGTAAGACGCGGTGCTAAATATTATTATTATTATTATTATTACTTCGAAAGTGTCCACATCTCGGTTTTTCAACAAGGTTGTTTACGAAGACTGCTTTTACAATACTCTATCTAGCAACGGGACTTATTCGTCCCTCATCTCTTCTTTTACAAGACTCTATCTAGCAACGGGACTTATTCGTCCCTCATCTCTTCTTTTACAATACTCTATCTAGCAACGGGACTTATTCGTCCCTCATCTCTTCTTTTACAAGATTCTATCTAGCAACGGGACTTATTCGTCCCTCATCTCTTCTTTTACAATACTCTTATCTAGCAACGGGACTTATTCGTCCCTCATCTCTTCTTTTACAAGACTCTATCTAGCAACGGGACTTATTCGTCCCTCATCTCTTCTCCCTAGTCATTGCTTGAGGGAGACAGAAGGAATATTTACAGCGAAATATAGTACAAATTAAATACATTTTGAATATTATTACGTTGGACTGAATCTGATTGGTTCTATTAATTGATCAAAAGAAATGTGTGAAATTTAATCGTTACAGCGTGGACAGATGTCCTAGCTCTTGAACTTATATGAACTTATAAAAATCTTTAATATCAATACATTGTTGTAGGGTGTGACATATGAAGACTAATTTTTTTTAAATGAAATCTATGGAAAGTTCTCAGAGCTAATGACGTTGAAAAATAGTTAAAGAAAGGTCTTTTGTGGGGCAGTTTCGTAGAGCTTAGGCATTATTTGAAAAATAGGGGAGGAAGCAATGTTTGATCGTTGAAATCTGGACTCGAAACCTTTGTTTAACAGTTTTCAAACTAAACTGTTAAAAACTGTAAGTTCATGACATGATGTTAAGAAGACTTACTATTGAACACTAAGAATTAAGAACATTGTTATCTGAAACAATAGTGGCAGAACTTTATTTTGTGTGAGGGGTGGTGGTGGTGGTCAAAAACAAAAAAAGGTTATTTTTGGACTTTATACCCCCTCTGCCCTAGTTAAGGTTAGAAAATTGGATGATCCCATAAGTTCTTTGAAGTGGTCTTCGTTTAAAGAAAACTTTTAGTAGCTATTTAAAATAGTGCTCCCAAAATATTTCGAAAGTTGGATATTTCTTAAGGATATTTGAAGTATTCCTCCTTTGGCAAATTTTTTATAGTTCCAAAAAGATATTTTATAAAGTGCTCAACAAATAAAAAAAGTATAAACCAGATTCCCTAGAATCTAGAATCTGTATTTGAAGTGGTGCCTACCCAGAATCTCTTTTGAAATTTGGAATGCCCTAGAAGCTATTTAGAATGCATGTTACTTTTTTTCTTTTTAGAAATTTAGAAACCTCTTGGAGCTATTTGAAGTGGTCTTCCACCAACTGTTTTTTTTTTTAAATTGGATGCCCTTATAAACTATTTGGAATTATCCTAGCAATTTGTCTTCTTCCTATCATGCCCTGCTACATTAGGTTAAGAGTTGTTTGTTTTGGGGATTATTTTCATACCATCCTATTATCTCCCGTTGTATAAGGGGGCGCCAAAAAGTAATCTCACCCGGGTGCAAAATTTACCTTGGGCCGCCCCTGGTTTCCAAAGCTTGCATACTGTTTCCCTATGTTTGTGAGCAGCAGGAAACAGTTTCTAAACCAAATTTACTAACCGTGTTTCTAAATGCGTATTAGGCTTAAGAGGCCCGTTGAGTGAAACTGGAAACTCATGTTGCTAGGGGCCAAAATAATATTACAATTATTATTGCATTTACATTATTAGTCGTTATTTTTAACACTACGTTTTAGTACTGATTCGGGTTATACGCTTATGTAATAATGACGCTAATGGGCTATGGATGAGGAAGGCTGAGTTTAAGAAATTAATATCCGCGTTTGCGGGGAAAGAGAGTGAGGAAACATTTAGGAAAAAACACCCTCAGTACACCTAGCCTGGATTGAACCACGATCTCCTCATTATCAGCAGTCTATTTAGTACATTGCAAGAATAGGGCCTTAGACAATGCGGCAACCGAAGCGGGTCTTAATCCGTTTAATTACTGGACCAATGTAATGATAACCTATACAGTTATACGTATTGTGAAGTATTATTGGAAGAGTTTGATGTCTTTTAGATGAATTTTATAATTTATAAATCAAATAATACATATTTAAACAATGTCGTTAGTGGAGTGGATATGGCCTTAGTGGAGTGGACATGGCCTGAGTGGAGTGGACATGCCCTGAGTGGAGTGGACATGGCCTTAGTGGAGTGGACATGGCCTGAGTGGAGTGGACATGGCCTTAGTGGAGTGGACATGGCCTTAGTGGAGTGGACATGGCCTTAGTGGAGTGGACATGGCCTTAGTGGAGTGGACATGGCCTGAGGGGAGTGGACATGGCCTGAGGGGAGTGGACATGGCTTTAGTGTAGCGACAGGACCTTGGTGGATCGGACACGGCTGAACAGAGCTAACAAGCTTAGTCTCATAGTCTACACTGACTATTTGGTCCTTAGCCTTGTCCTAGTGATCGACTATGTCACAAGACAGGAACACTGCCCTTGTCCTCTAGGCAAGTATTTCACAAATTGACTGTAGGCAGTGTGTTTTGTAACTCTACTGTAGATACTGCATGCTGTACTGTAGGTCACTGTAATGTAGACACATGGAGGTGACTGAATGTTTTCCTCTAAGAGCAGTTTCATTAGATCCAGTAACTAAGTGTAATTTTTATGACAATCTTTATTTGGTAGTAAATGTGTTAATATTTGTTTCCTAATTAAACTTGGAAAGTTATTTATCTTTTATTGTTCAACACTTATTAATGATGATAAATATATATAAATTTACTTAAGCTTGAAATACTAATTAATATTTAATAGCTAACTTGTATCCAGTGCCATTTAACCACCAAAGATAAGTTTCAATAATAACAATACAAGCAGGTAAATCAACCATGAGTTCAACCAGTTCTTACAAGCCACTCACCATGGTTTTAACCTGCTCAAACAAGTAATAATAAACTAACCTAATTTTAAACACAGCTATGATAGTTATACAACATAATAAATAAACCACCAAACTTTCTGTTACTACTTTTGCAGATAATGCAAGATTAACCTAAATGTTATAAAAAGCTTCACTTGCAAGGTCTGTGGCCTTGGTGGTTGCGTTCCCTTGAAAGCCAGGGGCATTGACGGCTAACCCCGCCAAGCCAGTCTATTGGTTGATGTGTTGCTGGGTTGCACTTTGTGGTGTGCAGGGGATTGCAACCGGCACGAGTGGAAAACTACCAGTCTCTTGTAATCACCTGGTGGCCTAGGGGTGGGCAAGATAGCCCGCTGTGTTTCACCTGGTGGGCTAGGGATGGGCAAGATAGCCCGCTGTGTTTCACCTGGTGGGCTAGGGGTGGGTAAGATAGCCCGCTGTGTTTCACCTGGTGGGCTAGAGGTGGCCAAGATAGCCCGCTGTGTTTCACCTGGTGTGCTAGAGGTGGGCAAGATAGCCCGCTGTGTTTCACCTGGTGGGCTAGGGGTGGGCAAGATAGCCCGCTGTGTTTCACCTGGTGTGCTAGGGGTGGGCAAGATAGCCCGCTGTGTTTCACCTGGTGGGCTAGGGGTGGGCAAGATGTCCTGTGTTTCACATGGTGGGCCAGGAGTGGACAAGATGTCCTGTGTTCCACCTGTTGGGTCAAGGATGTCCCAGGACTCCCTTGTTTAACCTGACAAACCGGGGTGATATGAGGTTCCATGGTAATATTTGAATCAATACAAACTTCTTATCTATTGAACCCAAGGGCAGCTGGTTCAAATCCCACCGAAAATAATGGAGATCTGCTGAGACAGAAAACTAGGCAACAAGGATGTTTAACTAACACAACTCTGGTTGTGTCTCCCTTATATTGACTATATTTCCCCTTCAGTATCAATTGTATCTCCCTTACAGTATCATTCCCCTTGTATCTCCCTTATATTGACTATATTTTCCCTTCAGTATCAGTTGTATCTCCCTTACAGTATCATTCCCCTTGTATCTCCCTTATATTGACTATATTTCCCCTACAGTATCAGTTGTATCTCCCTTACAGTATCATTCCCCTTGTATCTCCCTTTTATCGACTATATCTCCCCTACATTTATCGGCTATATCTCCCCTACGCTTACCGAGTGTATAATATACATTCATCCCACCTATTCCAGTTACCTTATCAACGGGGGCCAACACACCTTGTCGCAAATAACAAAATAGTGCTCCTCCGTTTCTTAGCCAATCAAGGCCCTTGATTGTACCGCCCGTTTCTTAGGCAATCAGGACTCGTGCTTGCCCACCCCTGTTTCCTTGCCCCCCACAGAACAGCCGCTCCTTGTCGCAGGTAACAGACAGAGAACAACACACGTTTGCTTTGTGCCGCGTTTCTGGGCGTGACTCACTTCCTTCATATCTGGATACAACCGGTTCTAACACTCTCTCTGTCTCTCTCTGCAAGTTAGACAGGAAGGGCTTAGGGCAGTGTTTCCCTAACTCTTTTTTTTTTATCATGACCCTAAATATATTTTTTCCGGCCCGAAGAGCCAAAGTTCCATTATGTAGTTTCAATTTCCTATTGTTTTCATATTAGTGTTTGTTAAAATAAAATATTGTTCCAGTATAAAAATAGAGTTTAATTTTCTTCGCATGTTGAAATCAACAGTTCCTGACTATCCACCATGAACATAGATGACAAACTTTTAAATGAAGAGAAAAAGTTGTCATAACATTTTTGGACGTCCTTGACAAATATTTAAGAAATTTTGACATCATCATGTGAAGAAAATTAAATTATATGTTTGTATTGGAGCAATACTTAATTTATTTTAGACAACAAAATCTTGCCATAAAAATTGTAAAAAAATGACTTTCCTCGTTACCCTTAAGTGGCAAAATTAGAGTTTTTCAGTGCCAATCATGATCCCACTTAATTTTATAGATGAGCTCTTCGAGTTTGACCGGTTGATGGACAGCGTACAGAGCAATTATTCCGAGACTCCAGGCGATTACTTGCTTTAGTATTGTTCACAGAGGTAGGCTGTATATTCACAGAAGAAGGAAAAGAGCCTTTTCAATTTCCAGGGTGAGAATGGGATTGTCCTTGAACTGGGTTCATGAGGGTTTCAAAACTTTGTTTCTCAACACTATTGCTATTGTCAGTATTACAGTAATTTGTTCTTAATAATCCAGTTTGATGAGTGTTTGTAATTGTAATATTTCTTATGACAATTTTCAAACTCTCCCGCAACCCTCAGAAATATCCATGTGACCCTCGTTTGACCGCGACTCTGGATTTTGGAGCCACTGGCTTAGTATCAGAGCCTGACTAGAGCCTAGAGTAGAACATGAAGATGGCCAGATCAAAGAGTAGATCAGGAATATGGCCAGAGCACAGAGTTGGTTAGGAAGATGGCCAGAGCAACTAGTAGATAAGAAAGATGGCCAGAGCACAGATCAGGAATATGGCCAGAGCACAGATCAGGAAGATGGCCAGAGCACAGATCAGATCAGGAAGATGGCCAGAGCACAAAGTAGATCAGGAAGATGGCCAGAGCACAGATTAGATCAGGAAGATGGCCAGAGCAAAGATCAGATCAGGAAGATGGCCAGAGCACAGATCAGATCAGAAAGATGGCCAGATCACATAGTAGATCAGGAAGATGGCCAGATCACAGAGTCATATAATGAAAACGGCTAGATCACAAAGTATTATCAGGAAGATGGTCAAATCACAGAGTAGATAAGAAAGATGGCCAGAGAACAGATCAGGAAGATGGCCAGATCACAGAGTAGATAAGAATGATGGCCAGAAAACAGATCAGATCAGGAAGATGGCCAGAGCACAGAGTAGATCAGGAAGATGGTCAAATCACAGAGTACTGTCCAGAAGACTACAATTTATTATGCGTTCTGTCCATCTTGGTACCAAAGCTACAACTCTAAAACACAATATATAGCCGAGAAGAAGCAACGCAATAAGGGCCCGTAACTCACCAGATTACAAGGAACTTCCACTCACGGGCGGTTTTTTAACAAATCCCAAATACCAGCTTTCCGCCAAGCCACAAGGTTCACCACAAGATGGGTGTAGGGGCAATCATTAATGACACAGATAATTAACATAAAAATGAGACTTCAAAACAATCACACAATTTAACTTCTGTAATCGTTTGTAAATTTTTTCGTATTTTTATTACCTTAAAAACGTGACATATACTCTAAAAATGTCGTGAAATATACTCTTAAAAAGAATTTAATTATTGATTTAGCAAACTCTTCCTATATTGATTTAATTGGATAAACAGTTTAGATATGATATAAGTTGCTGAAATTTAAAATTAGATATTTAAATTGTGTGTAATTACACATCGTAATATAAACATTTAATGTGACAATCTAGTTATTTTATCACTACATAAAGGAACAAGTAGTGTCGTTATCTTTAAAACATGATAGTCTGTTGTCACTACATACAGGAACAAGTAGTGTGGCTATCTTTGAAACAAGATAGTCTGCTGTCACTACATACAGGAACAAGTAGTGTGGTTATCTTTAAAACAAGATAGTCATGTTTTCACTACATACAGGAACAAGTAGTGTCGTTATCTTTAAAACAAGATAGTCTGTTGTCATCTACATACAGGAACAAGTAGTGTGGTTATCTTTGAAACAAGATAGTCAGCTGTCACTATATACAGGAACAAGTAGTGTCGTTATCTTTGAAACGAGATAGTCATGTTTTCACTACATACAGGAACAAGTAGTGTCGTTATCTTTAAAACAAGATAGTCATGTTGTCACTACATACAGGAACAAGTAGTGTGGTTATCTTTGAAACAAGATAGTCTGCTGTCACTACATACAGGAACAAGTAGTGTGGTTATCTTTAAAACAAGATAGTCATGTTTTCACTATAGATAAATCTTTGCCGGGACCTGGGATTGAACCCCGGCCGCCAGCATAGAAGTCTGACACCTTACCCCTAGACCACCAGGTCACCGATAGTCATGTTGTCACTACATACAGGAACAAGTAGTGTCGTTATCTTTAAAACAAGATAGTCTGTTGCCACTACATACAGGAACAAGTAGTGTCGTTATCTTTGAAACAATATAGTCATGTTGTCACTACATACAGGAACAAGTAGTGTCGTTATCTTTAAAACAAGATAGTCATGTTGTCACTACATACAGGAACCAGTAGTGTGGTTATCTTTGAAACAAGATAGTCTGTTGTCACTACATACAGGTACAAGTACTGATAGTCATGTTATCACTACATACAGGAACAAGTACTGATAGTCGTGTTATCAATACATACAGGAACAAGTACTGATAGTCGTGTTATCACTACATACAGGTACAAGTACTGATGGTCATGTTATCACTACATACAGGAACAAGTACTGATAGTCGTGTTATCACTACATACAGGAACAAGTAGTGTGGTTATCTTTGAAACAAGATAGTCATGTTGTCACTACATACAGGAACAAGTACTGATTGTCGTGTTATCACTACATACAAGAACAAGTACTGATAGTCGTGTTATCACTACATACAGGAACAAGTACTTATAGTCGTGTTATCACTACATACAGGAACAAGTACTGATATTCATGTTATCACTACATACAGGAACAAGTAGTAATAGTCACGTTATCACTACATATAGGATCAAGTAATGTGGTTATCTTTGAAACAAGAAAGTCATGTTATCACTACATATAGGAACAAGTACTAATAGCCATATATTATCACTACATACAGGAACAAGTACTGGGGCAACATTGGGGAGATAGTAAACATATTTCCAGTGTATTTCTGTGACACATTGCCAGTAGTACCAACCTTACCTTCAATAAATAATGTTTTCTCTCAATCTTTCATTCAAAACGATCTTTGTGCAGGAGTATTTGTTTGTTGTGACACGACTGGTAGAGTGGTAGGTATACACCCTATCTCAAAGGTTCAGTTGGCAATACAAATGTTTAAATATACAGGATGAGTCAAAAGTCTGAGAGAATGGGGAGAAAAATATCTGTAAACCTATTAGTTTTCTTGCAGGATTGGGTGACATATGATGCCATTGTCAAATGAAGAGCGCAATGACATCTTCTTGAATGTTGATAGCGGCGGTTTGCGACAAATTGCAAAGAACTTCAAACACCTCGTGAGCACCTGGAAACTTAAATAAATTACACTATGCGTGGTAAGTGCTCGTGAGCGATAATGGTGGTTGAAGTCCTCTGAAATGTGTCGGATCTGCCTCTAGCAGCATTTAAAATATCAATGAGCTCTTCCTTTCACATGTGTATCATATGCCACACAAACCTGCAAGAAAACATAATATATTCCGTTCACGATAGGTTTTTACCTGGATGACAGTTCGAAAATCATATGTTTAGGTTTTGGGTTGCCAACACTTGTAAAAGATCACTGTTTGGTTATAAATGTAAAAACCTTTAATTACCTGTTAAATATTACATTTAAAATAACGTAATCTTAAGTTTTCTCATAATATTTAATTTTTTTAAATAATTTCTTTTTATCCAACTCGAAACAATATTTTAAACATTATTAAAAGTACTTATTTTTCGTTTTGGAACGTTTTTGATTTTGTGTAATATAGTGCGAACATCAATATCTTTTAATACAGGTATCGTATTTACTTGGAAAAGAGAAAATTGTTGTAATTTTTTTACATACAATAAATGATTTTATGATTATTTTATCGTATTTTGAGATATTAACTGAATAAAATATTTAATCAACTGCGTGTCTGCATCATTGTAAAAAACTTGTTTACCGTTATGTTCAATCATATGGTTTAGATTCGTCAGACGCCATTTTGAAACTATGTTCGTTAGAAGTTTTTGTGAAAGTGATGTTAATATTTTTTTAAGGGGAATAAAACTATAAATAAACTTTGTGTCCGACCTCAAATAAATATATAAATAATATTGGCCTAAATTACTGTGGTTAACTATCACATTAATATATTACCATCTGTTTTCATTACAGTCATCCAAAGTGATAGATGTCAGGTGTTGGCGTAGTGATATATTAGAGATTACTTCTAGTAACATTTCGAGCTGTCATTCAGGTAAACTTAGCTCGTGAATGACTTATATGTTTCCAGACTTTTAACTCATTCTGTAGACCGGCTATGCGTGCTCTCTCGTGAGTTTGTTGATGCCACTTTTGCGCATGCGCGAAAATAACACGTATGGGGCTGGAGAGGTGAGGGGGAGGGTGTTACAGGAATACTCAAGTCGTTTCCTCTGCTTGGAGTCGAAACATACGTAGATACTCGAGAAGGGAGGAGGGAGGGGAGGAATTAGAGAATTCTAACTATGAGTAAAACTGCTCTAATAATCTTACGATCACTTTTCCGGAGTGATGATGCTGATGAAAACCGATAAAATCTTGACTCGAGACGTTTTGAGATATTGTCTCGAGACTTTGCTATGGAATTCATGGAATTATTGTCTAATAACACAAGATTTTTCTCTCTGACCTTTACATCGTCTAAGTTTAATTTTACTTGATTAATTTACAAATGAAACAAAAATATGAGATTTTATCTGTTTCTCATATATAATACATACCGAGTAAATAAATGGTTTTCTTCTTGCAAAGTAGATTAATCTGTGAGTGACCTGATACAACCTTGCAAGGCCTGTGACTGTGAGTAACCTAGTACAACCTTGCAACGCCTGTGAGTGACAGTACAACTTTGCAAAGCATGTGAGCTCACGGGTACAACCCTGCAAGCCCTGTGAGTGACCGGGTACAACTCTGCAAGGCCTGTGATTGTGAGTGACCGGATACAACCTTGCAAAGCCTGTGAGTGACCGGGTACAACCTTGCAAGGCATGTGAGCTCATGGGTACAACCCTGCAAGGCCTGTGACTGTGAGTGACCGAGTACAACCTTGCAAAGCCTGTGAGTGACCGGGTACAACCTTGCGAGGCCTATGACTGTGAGTGACCGGATACAACCTTAAAAATCATGTGAGCTCACGGGTACAACCCTGCAAGGCCTGTGGCTGTGAGTGACCGGATACAACCTTACAAGGCCTGTGACTGTGAGTGACCGGATACAACCTTGCAAAGCATGTGAGCTCACGGGTACAACCCTGCAAGGCCTGTGGCTGTGAGTGACCGAGTACAACCTTGCAAAGCCTGTGAGTGACCGGGTACAGCCTTGCAAGGCCTGTGACTGTGAGTGACCGGGTACAACCTTGCAAGGCCTGTGACTGAGTGACCGAGTACAACCTTGCAAAGCCTGTGACTGTGAGTGACCGAGTACAACCTTGCAAGGCCTGTGACTGTGAGTGACCTAGTACAACCTTGCAAAGTCGGTGAGTGACAGAGTACAACCTTGCAAGGCCTGTGAGCTCACGGGTACAACCCTGCAAGCCCTGTGAGTGACCGAGTATAGCCTTGCAAGGCCTGTGACTGTGAGTGACCGAGTACAACCTTGCAAGGCCTGTGACTGTGAGTCACCGGGTAGCGAGCGGTCGCGTGGTTTTAAAGTAGAAGCTTGGTGTGGAGTATAAATAAATCCGAGACATGAGGCATGCCGGGTAGTCATTTGACATGACGTCACACAGGGTAACACTCTCATTACCTTCAAGGAACACAAGAACATGACTAGAAACTTGACAATCGGATCTCGCTATTGTCCCGTTTTGTTCGTTTGCATTCCATCAAGTAAAAAGTTGTAGACTTGTTAAACAATAGATCATGTTTCAGGGGTGAACACAGGTTCAATTCGGTCCTTGGTGGCTTGTTGAATGTTTGAAATAATGAAGACATATTAGTTGATGAAATGTAAACACAATGGTTAAGGGGGCCGGCTCGGTAAGCGAGAAATTGCCGTGCAGACGTTCAGCTGTAATGCAATATTTAATTAAACAATGAATTATTTAAAAATATAAATCACGCTAAAATAAAGTAGAAAGATTCCAAAAGGACTCTTTTTTTTCCCTTAATAAGCCTATATTTTGAGTATTTTAATAGAAACAAAGTGTGAAAATGTGACATTAGCTCATTTTCAACGACTTTTAAAAGTATTTCTGAAGCTATGATGAAAAAGGGTTCTAAATTTAGCCTTCCTCTAACAAATACACTAATTTATTAATAGGCTCACAACAACAAAAAACTTTAAGATCGAAAACTAGTATCGATTAGAGATAATAACTTTTCGCTGACAGAGTCAATGACTGGAAACCTAGGGTAATGTTGTCAATGACTGGAAACCTAGGGTAATGTTGTCAATGACTGGAAACCTAGGGTAATGTTATCAATGACTGGAAACCTGGGGTTATGTTGTCAAGTTGGGCTTTCCTCTAATTATATAATTCATATTCGTTTACCGAGAGCCCTGCAGTATTTGTGAGTTTGATTATGAAAATACGCCCTAGGTCTGTAGAATTATGTCCATATGGAACGCTCTGATAAGCTCCTGATGTACACGCAACCAGTAATACTCTCGTGGTGCGCGGACTGTCGAGACTCCTGAACCTTCTTCTATTATCTCGGGAAAGGACGTGCGTCACAGGTTACCTGACTAGATATACCTCGTGTTACATGTTACCTGAGAATATACACTTCGTGTTACATGTCGACGGACAAGAGATACACATCGTGTTACATGTTACCCGAGAAGATACACTTCGTGTTACATGTTACTTGACAAGATACACTTCTTGTTACATGTCATGGTACCTGACAAGATACACTTAGTGTTACATGTCGCCGTAAATGATACACATCGTGTTACATGTTGCCCGACTAGATATACTTCTGTTACATGTTACTTGACAAGATACACTTCGTGTTACATGTTATGTTACCCGACAAGATAGACTTCGTGTTACATGTTACTTTACAAGATACACATCGTGTTACATGTTACCCGAGAAGACACGCGTCGTGTTACATGTTACTTGACAATATACACTTCTTGTTACATGTCATAGTACCTGACAAGATACACTTAGTGTTACATGTCGCCGTAAATGATACACATCGTGTTACATGTTACTTGACAAGATACACTTCTTGTTACATGTTATGGTACCTGACAAGATACACTTAGTGTTACATGTTACCTGACAAGATACACTTAGTGTTACATGTTACCTGACAAGTTACACTTAGTTTTACATGTTACCTGAAAAGATACACTTCGTGTTACAGGTAAACTCGCTATAAAAATAACCTTGTGATACAGTTTACCCTAACAAGATAGTTATTAGTTCTAGAAAGTGCACCTCTAATGACAGTCATGTGTTCTCGATGAGATGTGCCATGTTCACTTCCTAATGGAGTTCTTATCTTAAAACATGTCTTGAAATAAAAGTTCGAGCGCGTTGTCGCTGAATAAAAGATGTTAAATAATTTCACATGAAGGGAGAAAGCCACTTTTTTACCTGTAAAAAAAGCCCGACTACAAAATACATTGCGATCTCCTTGAAATACAACTCGTCCATTGTTATATTTCACCACCATCGTTAAAACTTGAACAATTTCGTGGGACGTCATATTTTATAGTTCCTTTGTTTTACAGTAGGTCCTCGAAGTATTTCATATTTATATATTCTTAACATGTTCGTGAGCTGTAACGCCAGTATTATCATCTACTACTACTACTAATACTACTACTAATACTACTACTAATAATAATGATAATAATAGTACAAATGGTTCTAGGTAGTAATGGAACTTAACATTAGTGTGCTGCAAACTCGTTCAATCACTGTATGAATAGAGACAACGTATAATTCAGGGCTTTTTGAGTGACGTGAATGGAGAGAACCTGGAACCCACGTGATTCAAAACTACGTCATAAGTCATGAAAAAGTTTGTGCATTATTATTTTGGTGGGCCTGGCTGGAATCTGTGATTGTTTGAAACTTCTGTCAACTTTAATTATTATTTTTTCATAAAAGATGTGTGGTCCGAGATTAGGGAGATTGTTGTTAAAAGTTACTCAATATCTCAGATATAAAGATAAAGGCGAATAAAGTGAGTGTGGTTTGAGGCTAGGGAGACAATGGCGAATAAGAGAACTGTGGTTCGAGGTTAGGGAGATACGGACGTATTAAATGATCTGTGGTTCGAAGCTAGGAAGATACTGGCTTAAAACAGGGATGGGAGTTAGAAACAAGGGAGATACTGGTTTAAAACAGAAACGGTGGTTCGAGGCTAGGGAGATACTGGTTTAATAGAGGAACGGTTGTTCGAGGCTAGAGAGACACTGGTTTACTCAAGGAACTGTGGTTCGAGGCTAGGAATATAAGTTACAGATTTAATACAGGAACTGTGGTTCGAGGCTAGGGAGATACTGGTTGAATAAAGAAACGCTGACTCGAGGCTAGGGATATACTGGTTAGTAAAGAAGTGAACACAAATTAAATCCAAGAATTGTGTCAACATATCTGATCAAACGCACACGGTTGAGGTATTTTCTCCGCAGAGATAAACACTAATTTCTTAAATAGCTCAAAATAGAAAAAAACCAACTCATAATTTTACACTCGTTATAAAATGACTATCAAGTTTAATAATTATTTATAATAATAAAATACAATATCCCGATGGAAGACACATCGTTGTTTGTACCTGACTAGACTTGAGATCAATGTAACCTTGTCCGAGGTGGTCACGAGCAACTGGCGCAGTAAGAACATTTCTAAAATAGCTCAGGCCATATCGACCTTAACGGACGAGGAATTAAAACTTAGGACACGTGCTTAGACTGGATCTATGGACCAACCAGACCAAGTACAAATCATGCATTAGGGGACACTTTTATTATAAGAGAGTCAACTAGTTGGGCACTGATTTGATAGTTCCTACACTGAGATACACTCTTACTATGAGCTACTAGCTCCTATCAGCAGACAATGAGTTACTAGTTCCTACACTGGGATTACACTTCTACTATGAGCTACTATCTCCTATCAGCAGACACTGAGCTACTAGTTCCTTCACTGGGATACACTTCTACTATGAGCTACTATCTCCTATCAGCAGACACTGAGCTACTAGTTCCTTCACTGGGATACACTTCTACTATGAGCTACTATCTCCTATCAGCAGACACTGAGCTACTAGTTCCTTCACTGGGACACACTTCTACTATGAGCTACTATCTCCTATCAGCAGACACTTAGTTGCAGTTCCTACACTAGGAGACTACTACAATAGCTCATGTTTAGAGAGGCTGAGTTACAAGTTCCTACATTGGGATATATTTCTACCCTGAGCTACTAGCTCCTACCCGCCTCGGTGGCGTAGTTAGCTAACGTGCTAGTTTCGTGTAGAGCTAGACTGTCAAGCACGGGGAGATCGAATCTCACTCCGGTGAACTGGGATGGTTTTTCCTAAATGGTTTTCTACTCTATATCCACGCAAATGCTGGTTCACTTACTCCATATTCAACCTTCCCAATTCCTAGCCCGTTAGTGTAATTAATACTTAAGCATATAACCCGAATGGTTAGTAAGACGTGGTGCTAATTATTACTAGCTCCTGTTAACAAACACTGAGTTTATTAACCAAAATAAAACGTGAACAGGACACTAAGTTTATTTAATACTTTCACTTATTTAAATAATTATTGAAATAAAATTCTCCAAATACAATTTAATAGTTTATAATTAAGTAGTAAATTAAATATAATATTATGTTATGTTACTCAAGGCAAGTTTTTCTAAATAGGTGTGCGTTAGATAGTTACGGAATAATTGCACCGTCAACAGTTTTCAAAAAGAGGAATGTGCATATTCTACTATCACGTGGCCTCCTCCGGGACAGTTCCTGGCTGACTAAATAAGTGCCAGCAATGTAGGTCTATAATCATGTAAGATTTAGAAAAAACAACATTGATCTAAAAAAAAAAATTAGGCTACTATCCTAAACCCAAATGACTTGTTCATATTTTTGCAGGTCTTGAGTTTAAAATTGTCAAGTAACATTTTTCGTTCTTATTTATATCACTTGTTTTACATATAGCCTGCTCTGGTGACCGCATGATCTAAGACGTCACTCTCGTGTTGGACCAGAATGTCGATGACGGAGATCAGGGTTCGAATCCCGGTTGTGTAAATTAAAGGTTTTTTTTTCATAATCGTCTTCCACTCTCACTCCACGCTAATACGGGTACTTTCTTTATATCCATCCTTCCTAGTCCCTAGCTCATTAACGTAATTTGTAAATACGCTTACAATTTGAAAACGTAGTAAGACGGGGTGCTAAAAATTAGTTTAACTAAAATCAACATTAATCTTCAATTTTAGTAGGATTTGTTATTTAAACTTAACACTCAAAGGGAACTAGAATGCAACTATTGGTAGTGATCTGCTCCTACCTCCAGTGTCAGAGAGAACTATCATACAACTAATGGTAGTGATCTGCTCCTACCTCCAGTGTCAGAGAGAACTATCATACAACTAACTCGTGGTAGTGATCTGCTCCTACCTCCAGTGTCAGAATGAACTACTATACAACTAATGGTTGTGATCTGCTCCTACCTCCAGTGTCAGAGAGAACTATCATACAACTATAGGTAGTGATCTACTCCTACCTCCAGTGTCAGAGAGAACTATCATACAACTATAGGTAGTGATCTGCTCCTATCTCCAGAGTCAGAGAGAACTATAATACAACTAATGGTAGTGATCTACTCCTGCCTTCAATGTCAGAGAGAACTATCATACAACTAATGGTTGTGATCTGCTCCTACCTCTAGTGTCATAGAGAACTATTATACAACTATAAGTAGTGATCTACTCCTACCTCCAGAGTCAGAGAGAACTATTATACAACTAATGGTTGTGATCTGCTCCTACCTCCAGTGTCTGAGAGAACTATCATACAACTATAGGTTGTGATCTGCTCCTACCTCCAGAGTCAGAGAGAACTATCATACAACTAATAGTAATGATCTGCTCCTACCTCCAGTGTCAGAGAGAACTATTATACAACTAATGGTTGTTATCTGCTCCCACCTCCAGTGTCAGAATGAACTACTATACAACTAATGGTTGTGATCTGCTCCTACCTCCAGAGTCAAAGAGAACTATCATACAACTATAGGTAGTGATCTACTCCTACCTCCAGTGTCAGAGAGAACTATCATACAACTAATGGTAGTGATCTATTCCTACCTCCAGATTCAGATATAACTATTATACAATTAATGGTTGTGATCTACTCCAACCTTCAGTGTCAAAGAGAACTATCATACAACTATAGGTAGTGATCTGCTCCTACCTCCAGTGTCTGAGAGAACTATCATACAACTAATGGTTGTGATCTGCTCCTACCTCCAGTGTCAGAGAGAACTATTATACAACTATAGGTAGTGATCTACTCCTACCTCCAGTGTCAGAGAGAACTATTATACAACTAATGGTAGTGATCTGCTCCTACCTCCAGTGTCAGAGAGAACTATTATACAACTAATGGTTGTGATCTGCTCCTACCTCCAGTGTCAGAGAGAACTATTATACAACTAATGGTTGTGATCTGCTCCTACCTCCAGTGTCAGATAAAACTATCATACAACTAATGGTAGTGATCTGCTCCTACCTCCAGTGTCAGGTTTTTGTGGGCACACGAATCTCTCCCCCTTGTTGACATCTTCTTATTCCAGATAACAAACTAACACAAAAGTAATCACTGGCTCGTGACGCGTGTAACTCGATCAACGTTCGCTACTGGAATGAACACCCGCGAAACTGCTTGGACAAAAACTCGCTTGAGAATCCGAACTAAGTGTTTGTTGAGGGACTCCCGGGCTGGTCCCCCCCTCTTTCCACTTCCCCTATCGTGACGTCAGTATCCCCTCCCGTGTCGTACTCCGTTTTGGGAAAGGAAGGGGGTTACACACATCCCTCGAGAGGTTTTTTTTTTGTGGCACGGTGGGGGTTAGGGGGCCTCTTTGAAATCCAAACTGGGAAATTTTTCTCCTAGAGAAACCCCCACCAGGACATAGAGGATAGTACCAGCCACATGGCATAGAGGATAGTACCAGCCACAGGACATAGAGGATAGTACCATCTACATGACATAAAGGATAGTACCAGCTACAGGACATAGAGGATAGTATCAGCTACATGACATAGAGCATAGTACCAGCTACAGGACATAGAGGATAGTACCAGCTACAGGATATAGAGGATAGTACCAGCTACATGACATAAAGGATAGTATCAGCTACATGACATAGAGGATAGTACCAGCTACAGGACATAGAGGATAGTACCAGCTACAGGATATAGAGGATAGTACGAGCTACAGGACATAGAGGATAGTACCAGCTACAGGGCATAGAGGCTAGTACCAGCTACAGGGCATAGAGGCTAGTACCAGCTACAGGACATAGAGGCTAGTACCAGCTACATGACATAGAGGATAGTACCAGCTACAGGGTTAGAATATAATACCATCTACAGGACATGAAGATAATACCATCTACAGGACATAGAGGATAGTACCATCTACAGGACATAGAGGATAGTACCATCTACAAGACATAGAGGATAATACCAGCTACAGGACATAGAGAATAGTACTATCTACAGAACATAGAGAATAATACCAGCTACAGGACATAGAGGATAGTACTATCTACAGGATATAGAGGATAGTACCAACTACATCGATAGAAGATAATACTATCTTCAGGATATAGAGGATAGTACCAGCCACAGGGCATAGAGGATAGTACCAGCGACATGACATAAAGGATAGTACCATCTACAGGATATAGAGGATAGTACCAACTACATCGATAGAAGATAGTACCATCTAAAGGACACAAGATACCTGGAAGCCGCTCACTATTTGGAGTCGGCCCTGTTCTCTTAAACTCTCCAGAGCTATAGAAGAACACTCATTCTGCTCATGTAAGTGAAAGCAGACTACCGGAAGTTAAGTGATGTGATAGAATCATACCCTCTGCTTCCTGTTACTACTAGTATGCTAGGCGCTCCATACTCCACTGTATCATTGTCACTCAGATGACATCTTCCATTTTTAAGACTCGTTACGCTTCAAATGGGTGATGACAGAATGGACCGATTGATGGTAACAGAGGAACAAGTTCAAAGGAGGCTGTCTAGATAGCTGACATATCGCCGAACAGATGTTACGCTTAGATTAAGTATTGACAAAACCTTTAAAAGAACATGATTTTTGGTATTTACTGGAATTTACACAAAGCTATTTTCTATAAATCTATATTTTAAATGTATGTATATACAATAAATATAGTTTAAAAGTTTTCATTTTCCAATCTGAAAAATCCATTGATCCACATATTTTTGTTGGTCATTAAAGAGCTAGGGAAATGAAAGGTAACTGCTATAGGAGCGTAGAACGGATCTTTGTGAATCGAATGCTTTAATTCTAATACAGAGAGTCACAACACAAATTGTATTGTCAATCTAACTGTGTAACTGCTGTACTCTCTGACAGATGAAGTACAAGGAGAGCTTGTCAATGTAACTGTGTAACTACTGTACTCTCTGACAGATGAAGTACAAGGAGAGCTTGTCAATCTTAACTGTGTAACTGCTGTACTCTCTGACAGATGAAGTACAAGGAGAGCTTGTCAATCTAACTGTGTAACTGCTGTACTCTCTGACAGATGAAGTACAAGGAGAGCTTGTCAATCTAACTGTGTAACTGCTGTACTCTCTGACAGATGAAGTACAAGGATAGCTTGTCAATGTAACTGTGTAACTGCTGTACTCTCTGACAGATGAAGTACAAGGAGAGCTTGTCAATGTAACTTTATAACTGCTGTACTCTCTGACAGAGAGATACAAGGGTAACTCTGGATACTGACCCAATTCTCTACAAAGCGTGGATGGTAAAAACTCTTTAAGGTCGACAGCTGGTTACTTTTATTAACATTTGTAGTGCCTCCGGCGAAATATGAACATAGACACACGTCACCTGACGTTCGTTATACACGCATTTAAATCCCTTCTATACAGATCCCAAACAATTCCATGCACAGAACATAAGGAAAATTCCTATCTTGAGAAATAAATTTCCCTACAAAATATTTTTTAGAGACATTTGATTTCCTAAGTAAGACTAAATACGTCAAATATTTGTGGATATCTAATATAAATAGAGACAGAAGTATATAGAGCGTGGGGGGAGGGGGCGAAGAGAAATAGGGAAGGGAGAGGATAATAATTTAAATCCTAATTCTGGATTTTATGGAAGGCCCACTTTCGACCCCCAACATTAATTTAAAATCACTTAAATTTGGCATTCTAGGAATATACATTATTTGATTTATCAACTATAAAGTCCATCTAAAATGTAATCAAAAACTTTCAAAAATACTTCCTTATGAATTACTGTATAGTGTCTATTAACAAGATTTGTATAACACCGCTGTTTACTATCCTTTTGAGCCATACGTTTAAGTACTAATTCCGCTAATGAATCAAGGATTAGAAAGGTTGGATTTAGAGTTAGTCAACCCGCATTTACTTAGTTATTAATTAAACACATACCTGCTTCACTGACCACATGGTCTAAGGCGTCACTCTCGCAATAGTCTAGACTGCTAATGACAGGGAGATCAGGGTTCGAATACTGGTCGGGTGTACTGAAGGTGGTTTTCCTCAAATGGTTTTCCACTCTTCCTCCACGTAAATTCGGGTACACTTCCTCTAAATTCAACCTTCCTCATCACTAACACATTATTAGCATAATTAGTATATATGTGGATAACCTGAACAGGTAGGCCTAGTAAGACGTGGTGCTTTAAAAAAATTTAAACGCACCAAGAAATAAATACTACTGTAATATTTTCATTTACGTCATTGTGGCAAATGAGTTTCCAGTTTTCAAATGATGGACTTTCTTTTAAAATAAGACTGTACATAACTATCAACAGGATGAACCCAACAAGCCAGATGTTCAATCTTAGATCTCATTTTATTGGGATACAGAGTAACACCCAATGGTATCGTTTAAAACATCGTGATAATTGCATTCGCTGTACTCGTACAAGACATCACCTAAGGGCCTAGCAATAAAACGATAAAGGATCTCTTTCTAAAAGGAGTGTCCTTGTAAGTGAAACTAGTCAGACATGAACTGAAGACTCTGATAGAAGGGTCATGGGTAGTTAACAAGCTGTCCCCCTTTGAAACATTCATTGAACCGATCGTAAATACAAGTCTACTTTCACGTGGCCTCACTAGTACTACTGGTAGTTATGGCCTCTACCCGACTCTCGAGGACTGCTGGTAGTCATGGCCTCTACCAGACTCACGAAGACTTCTGGTAGTCATGGTCTCTACCATACTCACGAGGACTACTGGTAGTCATGGCCTCTACCAGACTCACGAAGACTTCTGGTAGTCATGGCCTCCACCCGACTCACGAGGACTGCTGGTAGTCATGGCCTCTACCAGACTCACGATGACTACTGGTAGTCATGGCCTCTACCAAACTCACGAAGACTTCTGGTAGTCATGGTCTCTACCATACTCACGAGGACTACTACTGGTAGTCATGGCCTCTACCTGACTCACGAAGACTTCTGGTAGTCATGGCCTCTACCAGACTCACGAGGACTGCTGGTAGTCATGGCCTCTACCAGACTCACGAAGACTTCTGGTAGTCATGGCCTCTACCCTACTCTCGAGGACTGCTGGTAGTCATGGTCTCTAGCAGACTCACGAGGACTACTGGTAGTCATGACCTCTACCAGACTCACGAGGACTACTGGTAGCCATGGCCTCTACCAGACTCACGAAGACCTCTGGTAGTCATGGCCTCTAGCAGACTCACGAGAACTACTGGTAGTCATGGCCTCTACCAGACTCACGAAGACCTCTGGTAGTCATGGCCTCTAGCAGACTCACGAGGACTACTGGTAGTCATGGCCTCTACCAGAATCACGAGGACTACTGGTAGTCATGGTCTCTACCAGAATCACGAGGACTACTGGTAGTCATGTCCTCTACCAGAATCACGAGAACTACTGGTAGTCATGGCCTCTAAACTGCTATCTTGTATTGTTCGATGTTATGATTTTTCTTGACAGGAGGTTATGTCAATGGCTCTGCAAGGCTATCGGGATGTATTGTAACCGCAATCTTGGATTGTTTGATTTTCATATTTTTCTCATAAATATAGCATTCTACATAGCAGTCATACAAAATTTCAACTCTCCACGGTATCTTGAAGGGGTAAAAAGAGCCCTGGGGGACAAACAGACACTGCATGTATTTTATATAGGGCCTATGTAGAATATTGATATAATATATTACGTATTGATACTAATCATACTTTTTTTTAGAGTTAATGCCGCCATTCTATTTGGCGATGTATGGTATACATTAGCAAGGGTGTAGATCCCCCCCTCCCACATACCCCTGTAAGGGGGACCACATACACATATAAAAACTTAATGTTATTGTAGAGTCGTTCCGAGCTACAAGCGTATTGATATTAAAATAATTATCAAACAATAGTCGAGAGGGTAATATGATGTCCATTCAAACTTACCATGTGACCCAATTTCACAGTGTTCTTCCGAACCGCCTATCTGCCATTCCCCCGCAACCCACAATATGTATACTCCATTCACGGTAGGAATTACTCTCTGAAAGGTCTTTTTTCCTACCAATATCCTACTATATAATAGATTTCTGGTAGGTAAAAAAAGCCTTTCAGAAAACAATTCCTACGCTGAACAGATTTTACGTGCAGCCACAACATGATCCACAGACTGACCAACTCCACTCCGAGGAGACGAAATAGTTCCCGCCGAGAGCGCATTGAGGCACGTCTGGTGCTCGAACCTGCCACCACCATCGAGAAACTATTCTAGGCTGTCCCAGTCTGGCCTCGTTACACATACCCCTCCTCGCCTGTTTTTTCCACCCCAACCTACCCTTATCTGAGAAAATGTGCAGGATATATACCGCCGGAAGTGCTAGAGAAAATCATTCTTGGCGGGATATCAACCTAGGATTGTAATAATAATAATAATATTTAGCACCACGTCTTACTACCCGTCCGGGTTATACGCTTTAAGTACTAATTACGCTAATGGATTAGGAATTGGGAAGGTTGAATTAGAGGAAGTGAACCCGCATTAGCGTGGAGGGAGAGTGGAAAATCATTTAGGAAACACCCCCCCCCCTCCCCCCCTAGTTCACCCGACCGAGATTTGAACCTCGATCTCCCCGTCCTCAGCAGTCGAGCTCAACACGACAAGCGCGTTAGCCAACTACGCCACCGAGGCGGGTCTAGGATTGTACTTCTTCTTTATAATGTAAGAGCAAAATTTAATCTACGATAAAATGTAATTCTAAATTCCCTTTCNTTTTTTTTTTTTTTAAATCTAGATTCCTTTTTGACAAGTACATTTTGAAAGTAAATATAATTTAATATGGGACTTGCTTAAGTATGTTTGACTTAATAATATTTCATTTTAAGTTTGGATCTTTGTTAACTAGTCCTTTTGGAAAATGAGGAAATTAAAATGTTAATCTTTTGCTAGATACCTTTTGACGAGTTGAATGCGTATAACCCGAACGGGTAGTAAGACGCGGTGCTAATAATAATAATAATAATAATAATAATAATAATAATTGACGAGTTGAAATATAATTTAATATGGACGTTGTTTGAGTCTGTTTGACTTAATAATATTTAATGTTAAATTTGGATTTTTGTGCACTAGTCGTTTTTGAACGTTGAGGGAATTAAATTTGGTTTGCTTTGTTTTAGACTAATTTAAAATCAAATAGAATTTAATGTGAGATTTTGTTAAGTATTTTGGACCTGGAAGTATTTAAATTGTTAAATTAAGATCTTTGTGTTCGTCATCTTTCTGACAAGATAAAGTTAATAATTAATTAATATTTAGCACCGCGTCTTACTACCCGTTCGGGTTATACGCTTAAGTACTAATTACGCTAATGAATTAGGAATTGGGAAGGTTGAGTTTAGAGGAAGTGAACCCGTATTTGCGTGGAAGGAGAGTGGAAAACCATTTAGGAAAAACCACCCCTAGTTCACCCGACCGAGATTCGAACCTCGATCTCAAGATAAAGTTAAATGCAAACCTTTCTGTTAAAGTTTTTTGATGTTAATATGATTTCGAATGTAACAATTTGTGATTAATTGTGTTGGTCAAATATATATATATATATGTGTGTGTGTGTGTGTGACATTATTCACTCTCTTAACTTTTAATGCTTAATATATTACATATTGTCAGAGTGCTAGTTTATCTTTTTCTCAGAGGACGTCATTAATTTTGTTTGTTGAGAGAAAACTATATTGTAAATTTTAAGTAGGCCTACTGTCCTAAATAAATAATTATAAATATATATATAATTTTATAAATTTTTAGGGGTTTGATAAACTGGGTAAAAATAAAAAAATTGTAATACCAAACATATTGGTTAATAAATATATCTGGCTAAGTAATTTCTTAAATATTCCTTGGTCTTTAAGCTTATATTTTGTAAATTAATACATATTTTTTATGATAAATAAATTAAATATTTATCTATAGACTACATGATTGTGGTCTTACAATTCATTTCAATTAAGTTAATGTTCATGCACTGTTCTGGAAATAGAGTTTAGGAATAATTGCAGATTCAAAATACTAATTTTCCTTTTTTGGTCCACCTAAGATGTATACAGCTTGAATTGCCTGGATACGTGGACGAATATATTTTTGGATAATATATTCGAAACTCAAATTCCTGACAGCTCACTCTGATTCATTCTCCCCCTTTTTTTTATGTTATATGCCGGCCTTTGGCCTGAAGGACATAGAAGGGGCTTACTGCAGTTTTAATTATATTTTATGTCATCAACTAAATACTAATTAATATTTTAATGTTCATCTTCAAGATGTAGCTTGTAAAACTACCGATTGTAAAATTAGCTCTGTCGACATTTAAAATGACTGTTTTTCCCTACATTCATTATGGTATTGATAAACAAAGGACGTATCTTGGAATGAGCTGAGTAAGTGGGATCCAAGAAAAAAGAGTCAAAACATTTTTTCTGTCACCTGTAAGATCCTACTTGAGGAATTAACAAGAGAAAAGAGCAAATGCAATAAAATAACAATAATGTCAAATATGGTGTTTGTAGTTTATGTGGGTAGGTTTAATACCCTCCCTTCCCCAATTCTTTCTACACACCTACTTTCTCAAAACATTATTTTGTAGCTACGAAAAATGTCAAATCTTAAAAAAAAATTTAAAGTAAGTAAAAGAACCACCAGCAGAAAATATTCCTACGAGATACCAAAACTGGTGAGATGTTTTTTTAATTTTTTAGATCCCCGTGCTTCACTACCTATTAGGTTATACGTATAAGTGGGATACTAATTACGCTACTCTCGTGAGAATTATAGAGGTATAATGTAGCGGAAATGTACCCACATTTGCTTAGGGGGTAGGGTGGGAAACAATTGAAGAAAAACTACCCTAAGTACACTCGGCCAGAATTCAAACCCCAACGTCCCCATCACCAGCAAACCAGACTTAATGATCTTGACCATGTGCTCAAAATTAGCGCGGGTAGTAATATTGTCAATGCTGCTAGAAATAGCAACATTTATTATTTTTGAACATATATTTACTTTATCATTTAAAGATAAAATATTGTAATTGTGAAAAATTCGACCTCGAGATTATAATGAGTATTGACATTTAATGTGCCTTCAAACCCAAAAAGTGTATCTGGAAACTCTGTGGCGCCCTTGGTTTGTCCGTACCTGTTGCCACAACAGAAACTGTTTTATAGATTATGTTTAAACGTGATATTTAAGTATTACATGATATAACCATGGACCATTTAAATAAAATTGTTCTAGCCCTTAAAATAAGGGTTGTTCATTGAGTGTTTTACTTTATGAATAGCAAGGCTGGGGCGGGTGTCAAGACCCCNCCCCCCCCCCTTCAGTAATTTGATGTAGGCCTTATCCCCCACAGGGGTTCCATATAAACGAATAAAAACATTTATAGGCTAAAGGTACTGGTATAGTAACATTTCCTAGTGGACCTACCTAGAAAGTTTAGCTTTCTACGCCTTTGTACATTAGCACATATATTTGCAACGTTACATTCTAAAGACTGAAAAACCCCAACATTTCAAGGTAATATACTTAACACAAAGGGGTCAATTCAATATCAAATTAAACTTTGCCATCTTTCACTAGAAAAGCTTGACCACTCCAACCCACTTTAATTAGCCACCATCATCTGTGGCTGAGTCGTGGGAGTTTAAGAATTGATGGTTATATTTCAACATCTTCAGAGCCATACAGAAGGTCAGTGGCGGCTCGTGTATAGGGACAGCGAAACTGCATCACCCCCTATTTCCACTTGATATTATCGATAGCATTTAATATAATGAGTCCTTTTTTTTCTTTAATTCTTTCTTTATTTTTGTAGTACAATATATATTCCTTAAGCTTAATGTCCCCCAGTTTATGAAAAAGATACAAAATTCTTTGTGTGGAACTGTGCGCTTCACAGTGCCAGCGACGTGGTGTTTGACTGTTGTGCGCATGCGCACATAGGAGGGGGTGGGGAGGAAGGCGGGACTGCCAGTTAGAGATAGCACTGTTGCTCTCGCAGTGCCGGCTCTGTCGTGATGGTGGAAGGAAGTTTTTTTTACTCAGTGTGGGTTGTGCTTAAAAACCGTGTACCATATTCTTGAATGTGATAAAGTGTAGAAGAGTGTAAAATTAGATTACTATTCTGCTTCCAGCTATTCTATTTGATTCATTTTTTTCTGTTTATTATTTAACAGAAATATTAAATGCGCTTGCAGCACTTTCAATTGAGAAAAATTTCCTCAATTTTCATCCAGAGTTCAAGGAGAAAATTATTGAACTTTTTGCGCAAATTAAAACAAGAAGAATGGATATCATTTTTAAATGAATAGATCAAGCGTAAACTGTAACAATGTAAGTTAAATTAAGTAAAAATGTATTTTTTTTGTTAAGATTTTATCAAGTTCCTGGATAAATTTTCTTTCTATACATGTTTTTTTCCCCCCTTTTACACAATTTTAAAACAAAGGCTAAAAATTTTCTAGAGCATCACCCCCACTAAATTTAGCTACGAGCCGCCATTGCAGTAGGTTAACATTAGATGGTCATGTTTCATAATCTTCAAAGCCATACAGAAGGTTACCATTAGATGGTCAGGTTTTAACATCCTCACATACGCACAGCAGATGTATTTAGATTCTCGTGTAGTAAGATAGCAGACACCAGATAGGTGGTATCTTGTCCACACACCTGTTATCTCCCAGTGTAACAAGAAGCGCTAGCATCGCATATCACCATGTTGCTAGCATCCCAGTACATCGGGTGAGATATGAGACGTTTCGATCAGCTTTGCTCAGTATTCAATGAGCGGATTATCTTTGTTTATTTGAAACTTGGTTGTTCTGACCTCACAGGTCAGGAACAGAAGCATGCGGTGATTATATAAATGAACATTTATTTCTTTGTCTTTAAAACAAAATATATGTTTTGTTTCTCAAGTATAAAAAATGATAAAAGTAGTTTTAATTAATGGTATTGTTAAAAATATGTATACTAAAAAAATACTAAAGGATTGTTGTAGCGATGTCTGCAGATTATCGCGCTAAAATAGATTCAAAACTTTTTTTCTTTTTTTTACTGGGCAAGGTTCTATAGAATAATGCCTCACTCGACTTTTTAGTTAAAAGGTTTACTCGTCAAAGGTTATCAACTTTCCATAGATTTTGAGCTTTCGATGTTTAATTTCAAGCAAAACATATTTTTCCCTTTCACACCAGGATGAGAACTTTAAAACGACCTCTCTATTATTTTTTTTTGCAACAAACCACTTAAATAATAATTGAGTTGCTATTATTTTTAACCAAAAAGAAATAATATTTTATTTACCGATCTACAATAATACACAATCACGGTTTCCATGGAGATATAAACAAACAATGATTGTACAGATGAGTCACTGCACACCTAACAGAAAAGCTGTGAATTTACTAAGGAAATCGTGGGTTTTTTGGAAGCTACTATTTTTGCAGACATCATAAGACCTCTTAACTTTAAAATGAGTGTTCGTTTGTCAAAATCAGTTAAGTCATTTCATCGTAGTTTTATCTACCGGAAAATGAACCTTCGTTTACGCGCATAGGTCAGTGGTTTGTGATAGTTTCTTTCAACGTTATGTGTAGAACAATACACCCTCCTAGAAATAGCTCCTGTGTAGAACAATACACACTCTTAGAAGTAGCTCCTGTGTAGAACAATACACCCTCCTAGAAGTAGCTCCTGTGTAGAACAATACACACTCTTAGAAATAGCTCCTGTATAGAACAATACACCCTCCTAGTAGCTCCTGTGTAGAACAACACACACTCTTAGAAATAGCTCCTGTATAGAAAAATACACCCTCCTAGTAGCTCCTGTATAGAAAAATACACCCTCCTAGTAGCTCCTGTGTAGAACAATACACCCTCCTAGTAGCTCCTGTGTAGAACAACACACTCTTAGAAATAACACCTGTATTGAAAAATACACCATCCTAGTAGCTCCTGTGTAGGAAAATACACCCTCCTAGTAGCTCCTGTGTAGAACAACATACACTCTTAGAAATAGCTCCTGTATAGAAAAATACACCCTCCTAGTAGCTCCTGTGTAGAACAATACACCCTCCTAGATGTAGCTCCTGTGGATAACAATACACACTCTTAGAAGTAGCTCCTGTATAGAAAAATACACCCTCCTAGTAGCTCCTGTATAGAAAAATACACCCTCCTAGTAGCTCTTGTATATAAAAATACACCCTCCTAGTAGCTCCTGTGTAGAAAAACACACACTCTTAGAAATAGCTCCTGTATAGAAAAATACACCCTCTTAGTAGCTCCTGTATAGAACACACACACTCTTATAAATAGCTCCTGTATAGGAAAATACACCCTCCTAGTAGCTCCTGTATAGAAAAATACACCCTCCTAATAGCTCCTGTATAGAAATATACACCCTCCTAGTAGCTCCTGTATAGAAAAATACACCCTCCTAGTAGCTCCTGTATAGAAAAATACACCCTCCTAATAGCTCCTGTGTAGAACAATACACCCTCCTAGATGTAGCTCCTGTGCCTAGATGTAGCTCCTGTGGAGAACAATACACCCTCCTAAATGTAGCTCCTGTGTAGAAAAATACACCCTCCTAGAAGTAGCTCCTGCGTAGAACAATACACAATGGGTGACCTGGTGGTCTAGGGGTAAGGTGTCAGACATCTGTGCTGGCGGCCGGGGTTCAATCCTCGGTCCCGGCACAGATTTATCTGATTACCAAACCCTTCCTTCACCTCTGACAAGACATCTTGTGAATGTGGGGAATACCAGGCCTCCACCGTGGTTCGGATTCCACGTTAAGCTGTAGGTCCTTCATTTCATCTCACAATCACCTTACCATTACACATTAGCATTAGTGCGTATAACCCGAATGGGTAGTAAGACGCGGTGCTAATAATAATAATAATAATAATAATAATAATATAACAATACACAATCTTAGAAATAGCTCTTTTATAGAAAAATACACCCTCTTAGAAGTATCTCCTGTATAGAACAATACAACCTCCTTGAAGTAGCCCTTTATAAAACAATACACCCCCTTAGAAGTAGCTCCTGTATAGAACGATACACCCTTTTAGAAGTCGCTCCTATATATAAAAATACACCCTTTTAGAAGTATCTCCTGTGTAAAACAAGATACCACTACCAGGTGTTGGTCTAGAGGACATACCACGGACAATACAGTCAAGATCTATGATATAACGACAGTTCTGTGACGCCGGTGAAGGTCTTGTCTGAGTGTAACTGAGCTTACCAACCTTCATGCCTCAATCCAGTGAAATATAGGATATGACTAATGAGCTATGAAATTGCGACCAATACGCTGGTCCCCCTACGGTTGGCCAATGTTGGCAGCCTTGCTTTCCCCCGCTCGGGGTCGCTCCATTTTAATGCGCTGTAAATTCTCCTGACCTGACCTGATCATCGTCAATTGATTTGAAGTGTGTAATAGATACAGCCTTGACCATCCTCCCAACACATGGACGATACTTTGGTGAAAACACAACATCGCTACACATCTGGGGGTGTTTACCGTCAGGGTACACCAATATCACCTTAGAAAAGGCACAACATCATCTTAGAACAGGCACAATATTCCCTTATAAAAGGCACAAAATCACCGTAGAATAAAACCAATATCACCTTAGAACAGGAAGAATATCACCTTTTAACAGGCACACTATCACTTTAGAACAGTCACAATATCCTTAAAACAGGCACAGTATCACCTTATAACAATCCCAATATCCTTTTAGAGCAGGCTCAATATTATCTTAGAACAAGCACAATATCTTAGAATTAACAAGATATCGCCTTAGAGTAAGCTTATTTTCACATTAGAACAGGCACAATATAACATTATTAATGGCTAAAATCCCCTTAAAACAGGAACAATTTTATTATGAATCCTACTTTACATCTCCAATGAGAAAACACAAAAAATGTTGTTCTTCTCAAAATGATACAGGCACGCCCAGAAAACACAACCTCCATATTGGTCAAATAGGGCTGTATCATTCATAGATCTTACACAGGTACTACTTACACGCCCAGAGAACAAAACCCCCCATTGGTCAAATAGGGCTGTATCATTCTTAGATCTTACACAAGTACTACCTACAGTATCCCCACGGTTTCTTTGGTTCTGACTGACAGATCACAGATGACAGCTGACAGCTTTGAAAAGTTATCAGACCAAATTATGTATCCCTACGCCGAACCATATTGATCTGCAAAAACATGTGTTTAGCAGTTGTCACTTCTGACGGTCAAAATTTAGGTATATACCTAAATGTTGACTGTCATAAGTCAGCTGTGAATTGTCAGTCAGCACCAAAGAAGCCACGGGGGTACTGTACACACCTTGAATTCACAACATCCCCATTGGTCAAATAGGGCTGTATCATTCTTAGAGCTTACACAAGTACTACTTACACACTCACCTAACACAACCCTGACATTGGTCAAATAGGGCTGTATCATTCTTAGATCTTACACAGGTACTACTTACACACTCAGCGAAAACCACCCCCACATTGGTCAAATAGGGCTGTATCATTGTTATCTTTGACCATATTTAGTGAAAGCAATTGTCTATTGTTCAAATCTGGGTTAAATCGATGTTCTGAAGGTCAGAATGTAAGCTAGGCCTGGAATTTGGGTGTGTGGGCAAGTGAGCCCTTGTTGTGGGTGGCAGATATCTGACGTCACGAGCAATGGACCAATGAGAGTCTAGCTGTCTAGGTTCGATCCTGGTAGAGAGTAGACTTAGTGGCGCCAGAACTTCTGGATAGGCAAGAAGAAGGGCGCCACAACACATCCTTTGCATTCATTCCTAGTAGCCCAGGACACTGTCAGTTGTTTCACAATTACATTCCTTCCTTCCAAGTAGTCCACGATACTGTCAGTTGTTTCACAATTACATTCCTTCCTTACAAGTAGTCCAGGACATTGTCAGTTGTTTCACAATTACATTCCTCCCTTTCAAGTAGTCCAGGACATTGTCAGTTGTTTCACAATTACATTCCTTCCTTCCAAGTAGTCCAGGGCACTGTTAGTTGTTTCACAATTACATTCCTTCCTTCCAAGTAGTCCAGGACATTGTCAGTTGTTTCACAATTACATTCCTTCCTTCCAAGTAGTCCAGGACACTGTCAGTTGTTTCACAATTACATTCCTCCCTTCCAAGTAGTCCAGGACATTGTCAGTTGTTTCACAATTACATTCCTTCCTTCCAAGTAGTCCAGGGCATTGTCAGTTGTTTCACAATTACATTCCTTCCTTCCAAGTAGTCCAGGACACTGTCAGTTGTTTCACAATTACATTCCTCCCTTCCAAGTATCCCACGACACTGTTAGTTGTTTCACAATTACATTCCTGCTTTCCAAGTAGTCCAGGACATTGTCAGTTGTTTCACAATTACATTCCTTCCTTCCAAGTAGTCCAGGACATTGTCAGTTGTTTCAAAATTACATTCCTCTCTTCCAAGTAGTCAAGGACAATGTTAGTTGTTTCACAATTACATTCCTCTCTTCCAAGTAGTCCAGGACATTGTCAGTTGTTTCAAAATTACATTCCTCTCTTCCAAGTAGTCCAGGACACTGTTAGTTGTTTCACAATTACATTCCTTCTTTCTCAGGAAACATTGTCAGTTGGCTCATAGTTACATTCCTTCCTTCTCAGGGAACACCTTCAGTTGGTTCACAGTTATATTTCTTCTAACCTTTATTCGAGTACTGGTCTCGTGTTTCAAGGTAAACAGATTACGGACTAGCCGTTTGTTAAAGGCAAATAGATGTCGTACTAGCCGTTTGTTTAAAGGTAAACAGATGTCGTACTAGCCGTTTGATAAAGGCCAACAGATGTCGTACTAACCGTTTGTTTAAAGGTAAACAGATGTCGTACCAGCCGTTTGTTTAAAGGCAAACATATGTCGTACTAACCGTTTGTTTAAAGGTAAACAGATGTCGTACTAGCCGCTTGATAAAGGCCAACAGATGTCGTACTAACCGTTTGTTTAAAGGTAAACAGATGTGGTACTAGCCGTTTGTTTAAAGGCAAACATATGTCGTACTAACCGTTTGTTTAGAGGTAAACAGATGTCGTACTAACCGTTTGTTTAAAGGTAAACAGATGTCGTACTAGCCGTTTGATAAAGGCAAACAGATGTACTAGCACGTGTGTTCAAAGGTAAGCCGATGTTAATCCAACCACGTTTTAAAATGTAAGCAGGTGTATGTAGTACTAGCCACGTGTTCACAGGTAAGCATATGTTAATCTAGTCACATGAGCGAAGTTGTGCTGATGTAGAGCTTGTCACATTATATCCACCATTTGAATTCTTTTAGCGAGTTCACTGTTGCGTCAGACGACAAAGTATAACATTAGCTTTATTTCTCCTCCTTACAATCATGTTTCCCAGATAATCGTGCTTGTGTGGTCCCGTTATTTGCTTAGTTTCCCCAAGCGTGTTAAAATGAACAAACATTTACCTATCAGCCGCCAGCCTGCCAGTCGCAACAGTTTGCCTGTCATGTCTTGTATTCTTAGCACGGGAAAATACATTGTTCATATCATGCTTTTATAAAGTAAAATATTGCTTACATCAATTTGGAGGAAATATTACTCTAGGATGGAACTACTTCTTAGTTATATAAGAATTACTCACTATAACATATTCTGCTGTTATATAGAAACTACTTGATAGGGAACATTCTGCTGTTATATTGAAACTACTTGTGCTAGGGAATATTGTGTTGTATTAGAATCACTAACTAGGGAACATTATGCAGTTTTATAGAAACTAATTGTTCTAGGGAACATTGTGTTGTATTAGAATTACTAACTAGGGAACATTCTGCAGTTTTATAGAAACTAATTGTTCTAGGGAACATTGTGTTGTATTTAGAATTACTAACTAGGCAACATTATGCAGTTTTATAGAAACTAATTGTTCTAGGGAACATTGTGTTGTATTAGAATTACTAACTAGGGAACATTATGCAGTTTTATAGAAACTAATTGTTCTAGGGAACATTGTGTTGTTTTATTGAAACTACTTGTGTTAGGGAACATTCTGCTGTTATATAGAAACTACTATCTAGAGAACATTCTGCTGTTATATTGAAACTAATTGCTAGTGAACATGGTGTTATATTGAGACTAAAATTAAAAAGTGTATTTAAATGTTATATTTGTTTATGTTTTAGTAGGCCTAGTATCTAGACAAAACCAAGACGTACTTTTACTTAAGTAATTCTCAAGTCCCTTCCATAAGGTGTTTAGGACACGTTGCTTGGTGTCAAATACTGGTTAAGTACCTAAATCTTATAAATTAGATAAACTGTAATGTAATTGATTTGCCCCTGAAAAGTATGTGAAAGCATTGACAATAATATCGTCTTAATTTTATAAATATATCTTATTTCATTTAAATTATATAGTATATTAAATGGCGCTTAAAGCACTTCTTCTTCTAAGAAGGTACACGCTACTGTAAGTGACGTCACGCACGTGACACCAGTCAAGTCAGGTTGACAATATATATATTTCAAATAATAACTTCCTCTCCTCGAAGGTTCGAAGAGAGATTTTAAAATGTAACTTGAGTCATTTTCCGGCTCTAGAACCTCCCAGTAAAACAGAGATGTTTTTGTCTTGTATTTTGTTTTTCTAAACTAAACCTTCTCGAAACTTCCATGAGCAATAGATATATACGAGGGATGGTGCAATGTAAGGGCAGTTGGTGTCCAGAACTGACAGAAATCACTTGGGCACTTGGCGTCCAGCAAACCTGTCCGCGCTCATACAATAGGCCGCGTATATATTTCAACAACATGATCTATTTTCTCATTAAATAAACAGAGATTCAGAAATAAAAAAACATGTCAAAGCAATAAGTGTGTATTAATTATAATTCTTTAATTGGCGCTCGATCACGGGGTTATAAATACCAATTAACTCACAACATCAAAAAACCGGACCGATTTAATTAGTGCTCGACCACGGGGCAATTACCAGCTAATTAAACGGTGTACTTCAATCGACGCTCAACGTGTCGAACCAGAATATTTCAATTGGTGCCCATCGCGGTACAGTAATATTCCAGAACATCACAATTGGCGCACAACGTAGGGACCCCGTAATTCCAGAACATTTCAATTGGCGCCCATCGCGGCACGAATAAATCAGAACATTTCAATACACAAGTTTTTTTAAAAATAATGTTACCTAAGAGAAAAATCTATAGATACAAAACCAAACGGTTTAATTTTTTTTTTAAAGGCTCTGGTGTCTGGTTTTATAACTAGTTTCAAATTAAATTTTTACTTAGTTTAACGACGTTGCCTACTTGGTGATTTAGAAACAATTTTCCAAAGCTGGTTCTATCTTAAGGTCATTCGACAATGAAAATTGTTTTGCACAGTTTTAACAAGTGTTTAGTTATAGGCTATAAAGGGTGATGCAATTATTTCAAATCATACAGTTCATGAGTTATAAGAGTTCAAACTTTATATTTTATGTTTTTATTCATACTATCGTCAAGGTAAAGTAATTAATATATGATGCTGAAATTTAGCATAACCAGACAATCTTATAAGGTGTATATAATTAAATATTTGTAATATTATTAATAGTAGTAATAATGTAAATATTATAAATATTTCACTGTGTACTCCTCAAATTCTTGTCTGATTGTACTAAATTTCAGCCTCATACATTAATTACTTTACCTTAAAAATGGTACGAAAAAACATCAAATAACAAGTTTGACCTCTTAGATCTCGTGAACTGTAATGATTTGAAATCTATGAATCACTATTTGTAGTTTATAATTAACTATGCACTTGTTAACATTGTGTAATAACATTTTTATTGTTTAATTACCTTAACTTGAAGCATGAAAGTAGACACTCTAAGCGCCATCACACTTAGAAACTAATGTACGAAATAGAAAGAGACAGAAGAAAATTAGCAGTTCACCCGGCAAGGCCTCTTGACTATGTGCTGAGAACAATTCCCCTCTTCCAATGACGGGAATACACACTCACCCTACTATCTGCTGCTGAACAGAATTGACTTGCTTTTTAAAAGGACCCTTGTGGAATGCCAGGCTGTCGTGCCGTGGTTCGGATCCCACGTTAAACTGTAGGTCCTCCAATTCATCTCACAATCACCCAACCATTACACATCGGCGTAAGTGCGTATAACCCGAACGGTTAGTAAGACGCAGTGCTAATAATAATAATAATAATAATAATAATTAATAATAAAAGGGCCCTTTTCCTTGTTTCCAATTCCAGACAAACATTTGCTTCCCTAGACTGTTTTAATCCATATCCTAGCAGTAATATTCCTACTAGACATTTTAGCGAATAAAACAAAAACAAGAAGTTTTGGATAGTAAAAAAAAACTTACTTCAAGATCCAAAAATTAATTTATGACCATTTAAGACTAGGTATTTTTATAATTATTTAGTAATTTAGGGTTTTTGTTTCAATGTTCAATGTCGAATAAAACGTAAATATACTAACATGGGAAATCCTATCTTTACTTGCAGTTACGTCACAGGTTACCGAAGTCTTAAAGTGTGAAAAAGAATTCCGTCCTATACGTACAGCTCTAATATAACTAATATATATTTCTTAATTCAGCACGACGTCTTATCACCCCGTTTGAGTTATACGCCTATGTACTAACTACTCTCAATGAGTTAGTGATTAGGAAGGTTGAATCTAGAGGAAGTATACCTGGATCTGCATGGAGGGAGAGTAGAAGACCACCCTCAGTATACCCGACCGGGATCGAAACCATGACCTCCCCGTCATCTGCAATCTAGTTTATTGCGAGAGTGACGCCTTAGACCATACGGTCACTAAAGCGGATAGCTCTAATATTGAACTGGCTTGTCTTTTTAAAGTGATCAAGTTATAAGGAATCGATTTCAAACACTTCTAGAGTTGCTTTGTTATTGTTTATTCTTTATTGTGTCTTTATTTACAATCTATGTCAATATTGAAAATGATTGGCCTCTTAAGGACAAGTTACAATATTATTCTAATTTCATAATTTCACATATTGTAAGAAAATAACTTTAAATAATGCACAGAGCTATAACAGAGAGTCAATGGGATTAAAACCTCAATCAATTTAATTTGCAACAATAAATATACTACTGCCATGATATTTAGTTTATAAAAAAGGCTAACTTGGGATATGACAATAGCATAATAGGCTATTCAATTAATAGATATGTTCAACTGCATTTTTCAACCTCAGCAATCTACTTACTTATAATGAAGCATTGGTTAATGGCCGACATTTTGACGATAAGAAAACATATGAATTACGGTATAAACAGGTCATTAATTCATTATAGTGGCATCTTGTAGTGATTATATGAAACAATATAATTTAAATAATTATATTTAACCTTTAGATGTCACTACCTACCATGAATATATGACAATGGCATCTGGTAGTGATTCTAAGAAACAGTGTCATGTAAGTTAACACACTTAGCCTCCAGATGTCACTACCTATCATAAGGTATTTTAGTGGCATCTGGTAGTGATTTGAAGAAACAGCTAAATTGCAATAATTTATTATATTTAGCCACACAATCACAGCTAAATGTTCAATATCATCTTTCTCTAATGCAGGATCACCCTTAGCAAACATGGGGTACCCAGTTAGTTACCTCACACTCACCCCAAAAAAACTAATTAAAAACATTGTTTGGTGTTATTACAGGAGTTTGCATCTTTATATACATTTCAGTCATATGAGGTATAAGGAAGTCCTAAAAGGTGCAACGCAATAAACATGCAATAATCAATGCTAGATGTCGGGGTTTTATACATATAAGAGTTAATTTATTATAGAGTTGCCAGACGTCACGTATATACGGGATTGTCCCGTTTTTTAAGGAAATGTCCCAGTGTCCCGAAAGATGTCGTTAGAACACCCGGTTGACCCGTTTTTTAGAAAAATTAAATTAAATTATGACCCGCCTCGGTGGCGTAGTTGGCTAACGCGCTTGTCGTGTTGAGCTCGACTGCTGAGGACGGGGAGATCGAGGTTCGAATCTCGGTCAGGTGAACTGAGGGATGGTTTTCCCCTAAATGGTTTTCCATTCTCCCTCCACGCAAATGCAGGTTCACTTCCTCTAATTCAACCTTCCCAATTCATAATCCATTAGCGTGATTAGTAGTTAAAGCGTATAACCCGAACGGGTAGTAAGACGCGGTGCTAAATAATAATAATAATAATAATAATAATAACAATAATAATAAAATTATGTGAAAATATTACGACTACAAAATTTAAATAAAAAATGTTACAGTTAATGACAGTGAACTTTTCACACTGTGAACAAATATTCGTGTATTTGTAGAATCCGAGTTGAAGAAAAACAAAAAAAGTGTGAAATGAAATGTCCAACCAATAAAAGTGGCACTATTACATGAAGACATGTGAAAGAAAGTCTCAATACTCCGAACTACTGATAAAATGCCAGTACATTTTCAGAATCCCAGCACATAACGCGCATGTGGAATGAATATTTTCATTGGTGACCAATCAATGGACAAAAGAAAGAAACCGAATGGAACTAAATACAGTGGAAGAACTTTTGCAGACCTTAGTCAAAAAAATAAGACTTGCTCTGAAATTTGTTCCCATGTACTAAATGGCAAACACTGTTTAAAATTTGCATAAAGTTCAGAGAATTATTAACCTATGTCCACCAGATCGTTAAGGGGGAATTAAAACAAATATCTAACAAATTGTGCACTACAAACATCCTTAAATCTTATGGTAGCTATTATTTAATATCTTTGTTTATTTCCCTCCTATTCAAATAAAGGTTGTCCGTTTCAACAAAATTTATTTGTTTTTTAAATAAAAAGATATAAATTATTGAATTTCGAATTTTAAAGTAATTCTTTTGAGTTTTAGTGCGTGATTACGCCCAAAATATTGTTTTCAAAAACTTTATGTATCGGTTTTTAAAAAGATTGTTTCTTTGGCTATTTCCTGAATAGTTGAGTACTTAAACAAAATTAATAATTTGTTTTTTAAAATGATTTGAAAAGGGTCATATTTAAAAAGCTATATTAATTTTGCATTAATCAAAAATAAACTTATAGAGATATGTAAACTATTATTTCATCCCCTCCATATTTTAATACCTTTTCATCTGAACAGTTTTTTGAAACCACACATCAAGAGTAGTATTTTTTTAAACGGAATATCCTTGAATTTTAATTTGAGTCGGCCGGTTGATTTATGTTGAAGCCATTTCCTCCTCCGCTCAGCGACCGATAGCTTTCCTCGTACTGCCACAAGGGTTTGTTACGACTGACGTCACAAACTGGTTTTCGAAAATACATTTTTCAGTGAGAATAGTCCTAAAGTTTTCGCTCTAAAAATGCAAAAATTTCAAGTAATATTATTTAGTACCCGTGGCATTTTAAATATTTTGTACATGTTTGGATAATTTTTTCTTCTGTGTATGAAATATATGTGATATTTTCAAATAATTTTAACAATTTGCATTAAGAAATCTAGTTTGTTTATCTGTGAGGTGATCTTGTACTACCTTGGGTAACAAAAAGCCGCGACCCTCTAAAGCGAAGAAAATAAAGTTTTGGGGTAGATCGTTGAAACTAAACTCCATCAAATATTCCTCGATCAGTGTTAGAATTTTAATTCGAGTATGAAATAGGTATTTAGATTAGTTTAAAAAAATACACTATTTCTCTTTATTGTTTGAACAAGATTATACATGTCATATTTTCTTATTTTCAACGTTGCATTACAAATATGCGCGTTTATTTCATACAAAGCAGAAAGATTTAGTTCGTAAGAAAGTTAATGTTCTCAGAAATAACAACAATATTAACTATATTAGAGAGATTTTACTTAACGGATACATTTCTTAAAAATGTATATCTTCCTTAGCCCTGCCCCGTCATTATAATTAAAATGTGTATCAACCAGCTGGATAATAAGCCCTGTAATACCACGTATATCTTTTTACTATATTATTGTATTTAAAATGGGAGTAAAACCCAGATTTCCTCGTCATTAACAGTCCAGTTGATTGCCTGAGTGGTGACTTTGACCATTCAACCACTAAAGTGGGCGAATAAAATGTAAAAAATACTTAAAACAATGGGACATCCAAAACGATCTGTCAACAAAACCTTTATTAGGCCTATTATTTAATCTATGTTAGCTTATTAATAATGGGTTTATTGTGCACACGGTTTTAAGTTTGTTGGCCTTTTACAATCTAAAAGTTTTTTAAAAAAAGTTCATACAACCCGAACAAGTACAAAAATAAAATTGGGGGACCCACTTTTTCCAAGTGTCACCAAGGCCCAGAATTCCTTGATCTGACCTTGATAACAAGACGCGAAAGAAAATAAATCTCAACATACAAAGCTGAAAGAATGTCTGTCTGGAAATGAAAATCCACTTCTATATGAAGTACCTAATTGAAATTTGCAAGAAAATAAAGGGTTTTCCCCTTTTAACCAGAAAAATCTTAAAATGGGAAATTTCAAAATGAATTTCCGGTAAATAGAGGGGGCCAAAATAAGAAAATGATCATTTCAGATATGCTCAGAAATTAAAATTTAGTAGATAGGCAGGGAGATATATCCAGATAATCAAATTAATATTATTTTATTTAATTTTTAAGAGAGTCGGAGGAAGGGGAATCAGGAGGTTATAAATATTTTCAAAACTAATTAAAACAGCTACGTTTCAGCGTGGTGAAAAATTGAAATTCAGCAGGCAGATAAAAAAAAAACCAAATAACTATCAAAGTGTCGCCTCCTTTCCGTTTATCTATCCCGTGGGGCTGAATCTGTCAGGATGTGCTATGGCCGAGGGGGGAAGGTGATTGTTTATTCTCGTGTGGGTTCGTGATTGATGTTAAACTTGGCTTCTAAAGAATTTTATTAGTATTACTATGCTATTACAACTGTGGTGTTGGTAGTGATATTAGAATGGTAGAAATTGTATGCTAGGAATACCCAATGGCCTGTCTGATTCCTAGGTGATCCCTACACAGTCCCCAAACCCCGGTACCCTGGGCTCAAGCAGTAGACCTCAAAACAAGTAGAGATGAACCGGTATCCTAGCCCCCGTAGTCCTGAATCGGGCAGAGTGACCCCTAGACTTAAGTGTTGAATAGTCAGCCATGATGGCTGAATCCCCTACATTTTATCCTGGCCCCTAGCCCGGTTTCTCCTGAATGCTGACACTGATTTGTGGTCAGCTCCTCTATTCTATTTGTTTGTAGGCTAATCAAAACAACCTGCAACGCTCGTTTTGTCATTCGCAACTCATAACATACTATATTACACAAACACCCCTTCCAATTTAGGCTGTGCGGTTACAAAAGTCATAAAAATTTATATTTTAAAATGGTATTTCATTAAATAAGGGGAGAGGAGTGTAAACAGAATTTTTTTTTAGGTTAGATAGAAAAATTAAATATGCTGGGCAGGTAAAAGCGACAGCTAAAGATCACAAGTTTATGTTTATAAACATTTATTTGTGAGTTAGATCAATGAGAGGTGGAGGGGGGAGGGGAGAAGTAAAAATTAAAAAACTAATATAAATAACTACTTTTGTGTGTGGTAGAAAACTGAAATTTGACAAGCAGCTAAAGAGACCTCTTCAAATGACTATAAAATCCTGAAATTTTAAATTGAGGCTCTAGAAAATATAGAATAAGGGTGAGGGAAATTTGAGTATGTAAAGTTAAAACAAAACTTTTAGGTGAGCTAGAAAATCGATTTTTGACTAAATGTAGAAGGGTTTCACCAAATGATTGCTAAACATTTGATAGTTCTCAAAGAGGGCTTTTGAAATGGGGGCTTAGAAATTGCATAGGTGGAAAGTTTGTAACGTAAAAATAGGGGGACAGAAAATGGCATATAAAAGTAAATAACTTTGAAATATTGTAGAAAATTTTAATTTTGTATAGGCAAACAACAAAATTTAAAAATAAACGAATACAAAAACCAAATATTATCTTTAAAATAGATACATTAGCGTGACGATTACAAAACTAAAACTCGAATTATAAACTAAAACCTATCTAGGAGCAAATTAAAAATTAAAAATAAAGATTCCTGGTGACATACATCGGTGAGCAGTAATGCTATTTACCCAGTATTCAATTCTAACAGATCATGTTATTCATTTATTCTCTTTGGTGATCTGTGATGCTCTCTTTTTTTCCAGCATGTTTCTGTAACAATGACAATAAAAATAATAATGCTTATATTGCATTGTAAATGAATTGCATTCGTTTGCGCACTCATTTTGCGGATTAAGCAAGGCTTTGTTTTAAATATTTAATTTATTTTTATTTATTAATTACAATAATTGGTTTGGGGTAGCCAGAGTTAGTTGGTATTGTATAGTACAATGAGTAATTTAAAAAATTAGCAACCTGGTGGTGAATGTCCTAATTTGATATAATTTGGATTTTTATTACGTGTGTGAGGAACGGCTCAAACTGATAGTTTTATCTAGTTATTTGAAGTAGGCCTATTTACTGTGCACTTTCTGAACCGACTGATTATATAAGCACACGAGAATTTCTATGAGTGAGAGAGTAGGGATCTACTAATTTGGTTGGGAAAGATATTGTCATACACCTTCTAGGGTTCTTTTACATGCAACAATCGACACGAGACCGAAGGCTTTACTTCCCCTCCGAAGGCAGTTGCGCCACATATTTTTATCACCCGAAGGAAATCCATCGACCCCGGCTTGGTTTGAACCCACGCACATCGGGTCCTGAGGCAATCACTTTACCTAAAGGCCACTGAGGTCAACCAAATTGTCATTTGATGTTATATGATATACAGCTATTTGTGCTAACTTGTGTGTGTTTTTTACTAATTTGCATATTGTTACTCATTTCAACGAAATAGCTTGACATAAATCATCACATTCAATAGCTTCAAGTGAATGTGTGGAATGCCAGGTCGCTACCGTGGTTCGGATTCCACGTTAAACTGTAGGTCCTTCATTTCATCTCACAATCACCCTACCATTACACATTAGCGTAAGTGCGTATAACCCGAACGGGTAGTAAGACGCGGTGCTAATAATAATAATAATAATAATAGCTTCAAGCATAAAAATCACCCTTCCTCTTTTGATTAGCGAAGATGTCAAATAAATAATGTTAATAGATATGTAGTGTCAGTTTATTTCTAAAACATTCTTAAATATTTTATTTTAAAAACTATATACTCATTAGGTCAGCAAATATATTTAAGGCGATTTAAAAAAGTAAAATACAGTTTAGGGTGGATTCTACATAATCAGTGACGAACATTTTGTGAACAATGGATGTTTACGTAAACTATGGATTTTCTCATGGTTTATTATTGATTTACTTTTATGGCGTATTCTCCTTTTGAACTTATTGTTTGGTAAACTTAAGTGCATTTTTATTTATTTGAAATATTAGTATTGTGTTGACAGCTACAGATAATTATGTACGTTACTTGTTATTTTTTTGCCTAATTGTATAGGGCCTACATTTGTATTTACTTTAAGACGGACCGCGCATAAAATGTTAACATATTTAATTTGTTCTCATAGACTTGTTTGTGTATATAGACGGTTTGTCTGGCATCTTATTAGCTTTAACAAAATATTAGAAATTCTTGACCCAATCAATATAGGCCTTAGGAACAAAAGATCGAGAATATAGTAGTTGTGTAAAAAGTGAAATAGCAATTTAAAGTTATTTCAACTCAATCCAGCACTATTGAACATATTATAATGTACATTACTAATAATTGTTAAAATTATTAACTATGTCCAAAGTCTTTTTGCGTGAAGAATTATTTGTGCCGTCGTGATATGGCTAGTCAGCAGATAATTTTATCTAGAACAATGCACAGTCAAAAGATTGAAACCAAATACTTTTAAAGCTATTCAAACTATGAGTATATGATAGATGATTTGATAGTAAATATCAGAGGTAATGCTTTTGCAATTATTAATTTAAAAATACGTTGAGAGTGGTGTGCCAGAAGATAACAGGCCGTGGTCTGGACAACACTGATCTAGATAACTGAAGATGTGTTGATTACTCAGAATAATGAGCAAGCGCTATGACTCGATACTCCACATGTATACCATGCTACATATTAAAAATGTCCCTAAAATTTCGAATGGAGAAGAATTACAGAAATAATAACTTCAACAAATTATAGATTCCACTTCCCCCAACTCATATTGTAACCAATAAGTGGGTTCAGGTCTTCGAACCCTTAAATCCACAGAACCTTATTACCTAAGAAGTGGAACCCGCTTATCTCTTATTTAATTTCTTATTTAAATTAAATATTAAAATAAAATCTTATCAATACAATTTAGTTAATATAAGTGAAAACTACATTAATTTTGTCAAAAAAGGCTGTTAAATATTATAAATATATGTAGTTTGAAATTAGATTATTTACATTTATATAACCAGATAATTATTGTTAGTTATATAGGGAAATATAGTCCCGACGAATTTTGTCAGCATCTAGCCCTGACTTCCTGGGTTATCTAGAATTATTGGTATTTTACCAATGTGCACTTGTCTTAATGATAAAGGTAATAAAACACAGTCATTATAATTGCTAAGATATTCAGAGTTATAGTTATATTCTCTCCACCTCGTCCCTGGTTCCTACACTTTTATATACGTTTTTGTAATTTTTTATATTATGATTATTGTTAATTTATCCCAATAGACTCAAGGACAAACAAGCTCTAGTTTACAATCACAAATTCTTTGCCCTGTCAAAAGCAGAGACTGGGACTCTATTTCAGGGTGCAGACGGGATTCTTACAAAACTAAGACTTACAAACTTAACTTTATAAATTACTCTGGGTAAACTTAATGTTGATTTCATAATAATAGAATAGTAACACTTTGATACAGTATGTTACACACTACATTTAGCCTCCTTAAACAATGTAATAGGTTTTCACTGACCAAAAATAAATAGCTCAACACAGATTATTTGTTAGCTCATATGCTTACTAAGCTATAGGTCTTGTTTTCGATTCCTGACAGGTATAAAATGCTGGCCAATTTTTGGCCAAATATCTGGATGTTATGTTTGTTCTAGAATAAATATATAATAATATAATTAAGCACCGCGTCTTACTACCCGTTCGGGTTATACGCTTTAAGTACTAATTACGCTAATGGATTAGGAATTGGAAAGGTTGAATAAGAGTAAGTGAACCCGCATTTGCGTGGAAAACCATTTAGGAAAAAACACCCCAAGTTCACCCGACCGAGATTCGAACCTCGATCTCCTCGTCCTCAGCAGTTGAGCTCAACACGACAAGCGCGTTAGCCAACTACGCCACAGAGGCGGGTTTGTTCTAGAATTGAGCCAGTTTTGGTAGCTTGATTTGTCCAGCTGAGATTTGGATTCATGAGCATCCCTAGATTCTTAGTTTGTGCACTACAAGATATAACACTGTTATTAAGTAAAAATACTGGAAATGGTTGAGCTATTTACTTTTGACAAGTGCCTTGATGTCCCAATAAGCGTTGATTGTGATTTAGTGGGCTGCAGCCTGTAACATCGTGACCATGAAGAGTTTTGATAGGAAACAGGTTCTTGAAGGCCATTATAGTAGCAAAATACCTCTACAGTAGGGTTCAGGTACGAAATAAGATGGGGTTGTAGGGGACACGAGAAAATACCAGTGTTTTTTACAGGTTTTTTTTTTATAGAAACACTTTTTTTTAACCTAAATAAGTAAAATATTGCTTCAGTACAGACATATAATTTAATTTTATTCACATGGTGATATCAACAGTTGTTGAATATCTGTCATAAACATAGCGGCAATAGATGACAAACTTTGTAAATGAAGAGAAAAATCTGTCATTAAATTCCAGGATACCCTTGAGAGAAATTCAACGAGGTCATCATGTGAAGAAAATTAAACTCTATGTTTGTAGGTACTGGATAAATATTTGATTTATTTTAACTCAAAAATTGTTTTGTTATAAAAAAAACTTATCTTTTCTCCCGTCCCCTACATACCCACCATAACTTCCTTTCTACCTAAATAGGGCTTTAGGTCTCTAGTGTCCGAGTTGAAACGTCACGTGATGTGGCGAGTGCAGGTGACAAGAGTGGTGGGTATGACGATAGGCGGGAAAATTCCAGTACTAGTCGACACCTTGACGTCTGTATCGGGTGTAAACAAAGTCGTTGAACGTAGATAATGAATGGAAGAAATTAGTCAATGGAAATATACAAGTGAGCAGGCTTTCCGAGTGTTGAGCCAATGTTCTTTCCAGGACAACTGTCCTAGTAGCAGACAAGGTCACGCACCTGGGACCTACTGGTTGTTGAGGACTCCAGTTGTCCACCCCATGGTACAAGCTATTAGGTAAGGTCACGCACCTGGGACCTACTGGTTGTTGAGGACTCCAGTTGTCCACCCCATGGTACAAGCTATTAGGTAAGGTCACACACCTGGGACCTTCTGGTTGTTGAGGACTACAGTTGTCCACCCCATGGTACAAGCTATTAGGTAAGGTCACGCACCTGGGACCTACTGGTTGTTGAGGACTCCAGTTGTTCACCCCATGGTACAAGCTATTAGGTAAGGTCACGCACCTGGGACCTACTGGTTGTTGAGGACTCCAGTTGTCCACCCCACGGTACAAGCTATTAGGTAAGGTCACACACCTGGGACCTACTGGTTGTTGAGGACTCCAGTTGTCCACCCCACAGTACAAGCTATTAGGTAAGGTCACACACCTGGGACCTACTGGTTGTTGAGGACTCGTTGTCCATAAGTAGGTCCACCCCACGGTACAAGCTATTAGGTAAGGTCACGCACCTGTGGACATTCATGTGATGACGTAGCCACGAAACGTGCTCTATCTCGCGAACTGGTCCTGTAAGAACCTCTGTTTGTGAGTTCGGCCCGATCCAGCGACTACAAGCTTCCTGCCACCCGCTTCAAACATACAGATATAATACGAGTATATGCTATACCTCGCTCCTGAATGAGAGCAGTTCTACCTCCCAGGAACTAACATACCGATACAAGCCGAGGGTTGTATGACGCAAGAATACATTACCTATTTACTGTAGCGCTGTAGGATACAAGAATACAGTGCATACTGTACAGGAGAGTTTATAATACAGTACTTACTATACAGTAGGGTTAGGTGATAAACATAAAACAGTACCTATTGGACAGTAGGGTTGTGTGACTGTAAAAGAAGGTTGTATAATACAAGAATACATTACCTATTTACAGTAGGACTGCATGATACAAGAATACAGTACCTACTGTATAGGAGGGTTTATGATACAATAATACACTCCCTATTGTACAGGAGGGCTGTATGATATAATAATACTGTATCTACTCTACAAGAGGTTTATATGATACAATAATACAGTACCTCCTATACAGAATTGTTGTATCATACAATAATACTGTATCTACTGTACATGAGAGTTTTATCATATAATAGAGTACCTAATGTACATGAGGGTTTTATCATATAATAGAGTACCTACTGTACATTAGGGTTGTATGATACAATAATACTGTACCGGAGGATTGTATAATACAAGAAGACGGTACCTTCAGTCTCCCCAAATGAGCGAGGATATGACGTCACCAGAAGGTACCTCTTCCCCCTCCAAGTGCTCCTGACACTGCTATATATTACCTTGCACACTTAAGATTGTTGTTTATTGTGTCCACGAGTTCAATCACTATCGCGGAGAGTACAACACTCTTCCTCGATTATAGTGCTTATGGTGAATACAACACTCTTCCTAGATTATAGTACTTCTGGTCAGTACAACACTCTTCCTAGATTATAGTACTTCTGGTGAGTACAACACTCTTCCTAGATTATAGGACTTTTGGTGAGTACAACACTCTTCCTAGATTATAGTACCTCTGGTCAGTACAACACTCTTCCTAGATTATAGTAACTCTGGTGAGTACAACTCTCTTCCTAGATTATAGTACCTTTGGTCAGTACAACACTCTTCCTAGATTATAGTACCTCTGGTCAGTAAAACACTCTTCCTAGATTATAGTAACTCTGGTGAGTACAACACTCTTCCTAGATTATAGTACCTTTGGTCAGTACAACACTCTTCCTAGATTATGGTACCTCTGGTCAGTACAACACTCTTCATAGATTATAGTACTTCTGTGAGTACAACTCTATTCCTAGATTATTGTACTACTGGCGAGTACAACACTCTTCGTAGATTATAGTAATCTCGGTAAGTAAAACACACAGGTCCTTTATTCTAGTACTCCCGGTGAGTACACACACAGGTCCTATATTCTAGTACTCCCGGTGAGTACACACACAGGTCCTATATTCTATGTACTCCCGGTGAGTACAACACACAGGTCCTATATTCTAGTACTCCCGGTGAGTACAACACACAGGTCCTATATTCTAGTACTCCCGGCGAGTACAACACACAGGTCCTATATTCTAGTACTCCCGGTGAGTACACACACAGGTCCTATATTCTAGCACTCCTGGTGAGTAAAACACACAGGTCCTATATTCTAGTACTCCCGGTGAGTACAACACACAGGTCCTATATTCTAGTACTCCCGGTGAGTACAATACATTTTGCCTGTCTAACCAAGCACTACTACATATTCATATAAATGCTGTGTTTATACATGTCGGATGGATGTTTTACTACTACACAACTATTATTCAATATTAATTAATATCAATATTATTTAAATATGTGAATATTATCAAGGTTGTGAAAAAATTATTTCTATAAGGAATATCTTTATTTAAAACCTCCATCCAGAAGTGTTGGTAAACTCGCTCATAAATTGCAGGTGACTTCATTGTGGGGGTTACAGATACATCTTGACTCGGTTCTTATTATCATAAATTGAGGGTGTTTTCATTGTGGGGGTTACAGATACATCTTGACTCGGTTCTTATTATCATAAATTGAGGGTGGTTTCATTGTGGGGGTTACAGATACATCTTGACTCGGTTCTTATTATCATAAATTGAGGGTGGTTTCATTGTGGGGGTTACAGATACATCTTGACTCGGTTCTTATTATCATAAATTGAGGGTGGTTTCATTGTGGGGGTTACAGATACATCTTGACTCGGTTCTTATTATCATAAATTGAGGGTGGTTTCATTGTGGCGGTTACAGATACATCTTGACTCGGCTCTTATTATCATAATATTGCGGGTGGTTTCATTGTAGCGGTTACAGATACATCTTGACTCTGCTCTTATCATAAATTGCGGGTGGTTTCATTGTGGCGGTTACAGATACATCTTGATTCGGCTCTTATTATCATAATATTGCGGATGGTTTCATTGTGGGGGTCACAGATACATCTTGACTCGGTTCTTATTATCATAAATTGCGGGTGGTTTCATTGTGGGGGTTACAGATACATCTTGACTCTGTTCTTATTATCATAAATTGAGGGTGTTTTCATTGTGGGGGTTACAGATACATCTTGACTCGGTTCTTATTATCATAAATTGAGGGTGTTTTCATTGTGGGGGTTACAGATACATCTTGACTCGGTTCTTATTATCATAATATTGCGGGTGGTTTCATTGTGGGGGTTACAGATACATCTTGACTCTGTTCTTATTATCATAAATTGAGGGTGTTTTCATTGTGGGGGTTACAGATACATCATGACTAGGTTCTTATTATCATAAATTGAGGGTGGTTTCATTGTGGCGGTTACAGATACGTCTTGACTCTGCTCTTATCATAAATTGCGGGTGGTTTCATTGTGGCGGTTACAGATACATCTTGATTCGGCTCTTATTATCATAATATTGGCTTTGTTCCAGAACAACTCCAACATGAGTCACACCAACATGGCCTTCATCGGATCCAACGGACCTGGGATCGGCGGGCTGGTGAGTGAGAACTTCTCTCAATGATCGAGTCGTACCTGGCATAGGTAGCTAGGAGTATAGTGGCGAGGAGACTGGTCCTCTGGTTGTAATCCTGACTTGAGATGTCAGGTAGAGACAGGAGACCAGTACAATCAGGAGGTGACAATAACACAGACTGGTCTTCTGGTTGTAATCCTGACTTGAGATGTCAGGTAGAGACAGGAGACCAGCACAATCAGGAGGTGACAATAACAGAGACTGGTTCTCTAGTTGTAATCCTAGCTGGTGATGTCAGGTGTAGGTGTATATATTTTGGCAAAGTTAACTAAAGGATATCGTGCATAGTTAATTTTGTTCAGAGCAAAACACCGGGGAATCATTTGTCAAATACATGACATGAAATGTAGCCAGTTTCCTTCTCAGTATCTTCGGATTAACCCAAGCAATAGCTCTACTAAATCTATGTATGTCATCCAGAATGATGAGACAGGTTCATTGCCATTCCTTAAGTAGTATAAATATCCTTCAAATGTATCCATTACATTTTTTTAATGGTGGCATTTTATATTGCATTCTTGAATGTTTCATTGCACACAATGTCACAAAATTGTTGTGTGCGTTTATAAACAGTGATTATTTTCGAAAAAAGATCATGAAACTCCAATTTCAAGATCAAGAAACTGTTGCCAGATGATTCACATGAATGTTTCATATATGGACTTATGTGAACGAATGCCACGGTTGTATTGTTTTCCTTTGAGAACATTTCTGTTGAATCCGGTCCATGAACTAATACCATGATTTTCTGGATTGTATTGTCGGCTAAGTCTCCAAAATAAGTTATTTTGTTGGGATTGCTTAAAATTTTCTACACATTAATTTGGAAGTTGGGCAGTTGTAATTGCAAGAGGGTTTTTCCTTTTGCCAACTATGAATCCTGTGTACATGAAACGTTATTTTAAATACGTCATTGCTTTTTTCCGACAGTAGTAGCGCCAGATCGTTGTGGCAAGCATGTGGACGAGGTATTTTGGACTATTATGCCATTCACATGATGAGCAATACCAGTCCCACTTAATGTTTCCTCTATACAGTCTATATTGCCATAGGCTACAATAGTAGACATTCTGACATGAATACTGTTCGATAGTGATATTTCACCCGCTCTCACAGTATTTAGTTTCTTCATATACAACGCTGTATCTATTTCAAAAGGTTTAGATTAGCTACATCCCTGACCTAGCCAATTTAAAATTGAAATCATCTCAACATTTCCAGTCAGTCTTCATTGTCATTGATAGAAGAACATGTTTTGGATTCAAAATGGTACTTGAAAATAGCATATATTTTATCTTGTGAAATGGTCCATGCTAGCCTAGTCTCCTGACGTGATGTATTTCAAATTAGATTATGAAAAAAGTATATCAACGAAGGAGGTATGACCACATAATTCATGTGAAGCTCATGTGGTGATGGAGAAAAAATATGGGGTTTCTCCATAGCTTATAAATATGTTACTATCTGTTCAACCACTTGAGGAATATGATTTTTCCCTTCCTTTGCCAACATTTAAAAAAAAATGATTTTAGACCTTACATAGTTTGCAAGTAGCAAATTGTAGGTCAGATTATCTGGTGAAATATATACCTTACCATTAACATTTGCCAAATACAAGGATGGACCAAATTTTTTATTCAAGCTGTGATGAAAATTTTTCTTGGTAAACTCTGTTATTTCGTCATTATCACCCTTTAAGTACTAAATTAAATTTTAAAGAAGATAACTATGAGAGTCAACCATTGGGCTCGAGAATATATCCTCTCGTATGAAATCATATAATTTTTTTTATATACCCTTCTTTCTGCTTCAATACATTTGTCGACATTTTTAAGTTCATCAGATCTCAACCTTGTATAGCTAAGATAACAAGATAACAAGCTTCCACAACTACAATATCTCTTAATATTATTCTTATGTTATTTTATCGCCCCTCTTGATAGCAATTTCTTGTCATTCTCAACTCTACATCTTGAGTGATTACCCTGTTCTTCTCCCTTACTTGAATTTGCTATCTTTGTCAACAAAAAACCCCACAGCTTTTGTTAAATACAATATGTTTTCCCGTGTTAGTACGTTTCAAACGTTTCTCAACCACAATAATGGACAAAGGCTATCAGATAACTCAGATAAGTCATGTGAGGAGGAGGCTTCTGCCTTTAATTATCTCAAAGCCTTGATATTTGTAAAATTATCTCGACATTCTCGATGAAATTTTAAAGCTAATTCATTCAATATATCATTTAGAATTTGTCATTGGTTCGAAATTTCTTATCTCTGCTTGGCAACTGTTCAAGAGCGTCCATCTTTTGATGGTTGCACTTCAATAGGTGATGCTGGTTTTCCACAGATAATACACTTAACTGATTTATGTTCTGGGTTTTTACATTCCCCTTCTTTTCCGGCAGACATTTTGGATCTAGTAGATATTCCATAGTATTCTTCTAATCATTCCCACCTAAAACAAACCATAAATAATGTTTAAATAGTTGATAGCATTTAATAGTAATAATAATAATGATAAATAGAAAGATGGGGAACACGAATTCCCAAAATTAGGAAACATTAGGTAATAAAAATATGCTGTACATTTTACGCAATTGATTCGTTTTGAAGCTATTTCAAAGCCAAAAAACAAACGTATATAATTATATTAAATTAAAGATAAAAGTCTCCGCTAAAATATTTGTCACAAACATTTTATTTTCGGCTGTCTAGGTTTTTGGTAATTAATGGCAAACAAAGGAAGTTTTTTTTTTAAATTACGAAAACTTTACTAATCCATTATTAATAAATTAACGGTCGCACATATCGAAAAATTCTAATATAGGCCACATTTTAAGCTTTAATTAAAAAAAAAATGTTGAAATTAGATCCTTTACTTCCAGAGAACAATTTTTTCAAAAGTCAACATCCACCATCTTGGATTGGCCACCATTTTTATTAGCTACCACTTTGGGATGGCAGTCGTGGATTTTTGAGATCCTTATATACTGTGTTAGCAAGGAAAATTAGTACCCCCAAACTATACTGAATACTTTGAATTTGACCAGCTGGACCCATATACCATTAGTTGAGTGACATAAGGCTGCAAACTTTGATTGATTATAGGCTTAATTAAAATAGTAATGAATCAGATAGCCGAAGCTATCATCTATGCATTTTAGTGAGGCTAGCACCTCGAAGCCGAAGGTCCCGGGTTCGATTCCCGTGTCCAGGTGTCGTTTTTCAATTTTCAGGATATGTTATTAAAATAGTGCAAGTGATACTATTTTTGTTTTTTGCGATTTCAGACAAATAAGAAAAGTTCTATGAAGTTTGTTACTAAATAAAAATGTATATAATTTAGATATCGTTAATTCTTATCCAAATTGACCAAATTGAACATTATTTACAAATAAAAGACCAAGTTGTCAATTTCGCTAAAAATATTCAATTTAGTTTTATTTCTCTTAGGTAAGTAGCCTACACTATCAAAACTGTTACGGTGGACTTTAAAAATATTTTGATATTCATTTTAATGTGCGGGTGTAAAAGATCGTGAAAACAGAGCTCGCCATATTTTGGCGTCTCTAGTGATAAATTGCACCCCAGCGAGAAAAGTATTCAAAAACATACAAAAAAATGTAATTTTTTAGGAGAAGTAAAAAACTAAAAAATAAGAAATTGTTTCAAAATGGCGAACAGTCATTTAAAATTTGAGGAAAATCTACTGTATGCGTTAAATAATGTGTGTGGACTAATGCTTTTATAAAATAAACTATTGATGTTTCGATCATTTATTGTTATCTCGATGACGTCACAAAGAAAACTTTTAGGTTGAGTCACTTTTTCTTGTTCAATTTAATTTATTGTTTCTTATTTGTGACTCTCTTAGTAATAGTTAACTCATTTTTATTGCTCATTTTAATTCGAGTTTTTCTATTTGAGAATCTTGATTTTAGTAATGTCCCAAAATCTGTCGTTTTTCTTCTTCAACAAATATATACTTCAGTGTTTCAAATTTGAAGTGACACCATTTTTATTGAAATGAGTGCAACTCTGAAGTGACACCGTTAATGGTGAAATGAGTACAAATCTGAAGTGACACCGTTAATGGTGAAATGAGTGCAACTCTGAAGTGACACAATTCATGGTGAAATGAGTACAACTCTGAAGTGACACCGTTAATGGTGAAATGAGTGCTACTCTTAAGTAATACTGTTCAGGGTGAAATGAGTGCTACTCTAAAGTAATACTGTTCGTGGTGAAATAAGTGCTACTCTAAAGTAATACTGTTCATGGTGAAATTATTGCTACTCTAAAGTAATAATGTTCATGGTGAAATGAGTGCTACTCTAAAGTAATACTGTTCATGGTGAAATGAGTGCTACTCTAAAGTAATACTGTTCATGGTGAAATGAGTGCTACTCTAAAGTAATACTGTTCATGGTGAAATGAGTGCTACTATAAAGTAATACCGTTAATGGTGAAATTATTACAGCTCTGAAGTGACACCATTATGGTGAAATTATTGCTACTCCAATGTGACACCGTTAATGTTGAAATGAGTACAACTCTGAAGTGACACCGTTATGGTGAAATTATTGCTACTCCAAAGTGACACCGTTAATTGTGAAATGAGTGCTACTCTGAAATGACACCGTTCATGGTGAAATGAGTCCTACTCTAAGGTAATACTGTTCTATGGTGAAATGAGTGCTACTCTAAAGTAATACTGTTCATGGTGAAATGAGTGCTACTCTAAAGTAATACTGTTCATGGTGAAATGAGTGCTACTCTAAAGTAATACCGTTAATGGTGAAATTAGTACAACTCTGAAGTGACACCATTATGGTGAAATTATTGCTACTCCAAAGTGACACCGTTAATGTTGAAATGAGTACAACTCTGAAGTGACACCGTTATGGTGAAATTATTTCTACTCCAAAGTGACACCGTTAATGGTGAAATTAGTACAACTCTGAAGTGACAACATCCATGGTGAAATGATTACAACTCTGAAGTGACACCATTATGGTGAAATTATTGCTTCTACAAAGTGACACCGTTAATTGTGAAATGAGTGCTACTCTGAAATGACACCGTTCATGGTGAAATGAGTCCTACTCTAAAGTGATACTGTTCATTGTGGAGTGAGTGCTACTCTAAAGTGATACTGTTCATGGTGAAATGAGTGCTACTCTAAAGTGATACTGTTCATGGAACGAATGCTATATCGAATAAAGATGTGTCATTTTTTACTTTAGATTTTTTTACTTGGTGCTTTCTCTGTGGTCTAATCTCAAAATAAGCTATTTTTGAGTTGTCTCACTTTTCTCTCCGGGTCGCGAAATGTTTACTCTGACAAGATCTGCTATCCTAAGACAGAAGATGTGTCTGCACGTGACGGTACAGAAATCTGGTTGACCTCGGCCACGGAAACTTTCCATTCGTGGTCAGGTTTACTCCGTGGGGCGAATAATTATTATCCTGTTCGTGCGCAGACGCGTAATATTTTTTCACTTGGAACAATGCAGCTGGTCAGGGACTATGACCTAGTGTTATGATCTGTTCCAGGAACATGAGGAAGTCAAAAGTAAGGCGAACCTGTCCCAGGAGAACAACCCGGACTATGGAACCGCTCTCAACATGTCAGTGCCAAGTATTAGTCCTCCAACTGGTGATATATATATAACTAGTGATATCTAGCCTCAAACTGGCAATATCTAGTTACCAACTAGTGATATATATATCTAACTAGTAAGCTCTACAACTTGTGATATCTAAGTCTCTAACTAGTGAGCTTACTACCCAACTAGTGATATCTAGCCTCCAACTAGTAATATCTAACTCTCTAACGAGTGAGCTCTCCAACTTGTGATGTATAGCTCCCTAACTAGCGATATATAACCCTCCAACCAGAGGTATCTAACTCAATAGCTAGTGATATATTACTACCAAACTAGTGATATCTTACTATCCAACTATTGATACATAACCCTCCAACTAGTGATAGCTTACTTAGCTTACTTCCCAATTAGTGATAGCTTACTCTCCAACTACCTAGTGATATCTCACTACTCAACTGTAATGATATCTAACGCTCCAACTAGTGATAGATAACCCTCCAACAAGTGATATCTTACTACCCAACTGTAATGATATTTAACTCTCCAGCTAGTGATAAATATAGCTTTCCAACCAATGATGTGTGTATATATATATATAAACCATCCAACTAGTGATATATAACCCTTTAACTAGTGATATATTACTACCCAACTAGTGATGTATAACCCCCAACTAGTGATATTTGTTGTCATGAACGCTCCCAGGAGGGCTGATGTAAGATTCATTGTTTCCAGCCTCAGCCCTGGTCAGGTCAGGTCCACTGTGCATCTCGTTGAAAAACCCCCCTTGGAGGATTATAACCCTCACCTGGAGCGACACGTGGACCACCCTACCAAGTGAGACATTCTTCTACAGGGGTTAATTTCGTATATTGTCTATATATAACAACATATTGCTGAAAAGTACTGCTTGACGTGGAATGAGTCAAGGCTCATTGACCTAGCACACCAATGCTCCACCAATGAGCTAACCAGGGTTCGTCCCATGTTAAGGATTAATCACCAGTCATAATTTAAGGAAGAGTCGGTAATAGACATGAACTAGTCCGCCATTTAACGTTGCCTTCTTGGTGATTTCGTAGCTATTTTTCAAAGTGGGTTGCATCTTAAGGTGGAGTGGAAGGGGACGCGCGAAAAGAACAGTGATTTTGCAGTTTTTATGGCAAAACATAAATAAATTATTGCTCCAGTAACTACTTTAAGTCTAATTTTCTTCACATGGTGACCTCAACAGTTATTGAATATCGGTCAAGGGTGTCCTGGAATCGAATGACAACATTTCTCTTCGTTTAAAATTATTATTATTATTAGCACCGCGTCTTACTACCCGTTCGGGTTATACGCACTTACGCTAATATGTAATGGTAGGGTGATTGTGAGATGAAATGAAGGACCTACAGTTTAACGTGGAATCCGAACCACGGTGGTGGCCTGGCATTCCCCACATTCACAAGATGTCTTGTCAGAGGTGGAGGAAGGGTTCGGAAATCAGATACATCTTTGCCGGGACCGAGGATTGAACCCCGGCCGCCAGCATAGAAGTCTGACACCTTACCCCTAGACCACCAGGTCACCCCTCTTCGTTTAAAAAATTTCTTATATAGTGCTGCTATGTTCTTGACAAATATTCTACAACCATTGATAGCACCAGGTGAAGAAAATTAAACTAAACGTTGTACTGGAACAATTTATATTTACGAGTATTTTGGCCATAAAATTGTTTTGCTATAAAAAAACAGCAGGAAAAATTGACCATATATCGTCCCCCACATCCACACCTTAACTTGACGCACTTAAGCAGTATAAGCACTAACGCATTTAGACACCAATGTACGAAATATAAAGAGAGGGAAGAAAACTAGCAGTTCACTCTGCGAGCCCTCATGTCTTTGTGCTATTAACACTTCCCCTCTTCCACTGACGAGTATAAACTATACTGTTTGCCCATGGATAGCATTGGCCTGCATTTCAAAACTACCTTTTGCTATTCTAGATAGACATTTGCAAGTTATAAATGATAAAAAAAAAAAGTTATAAATACACCTAAAAACTTTGGCAATATTTTTTTGATAATGTAAGACTGTTTTTTAAACGATTTAAGAATTTATGGTTTTTGTTTCAATGTTATATCTTTAAAACTCGCTGGTGACCTGGCGGTCTAGGGGTAAGGTGTTGGACTTCTATGCTGGGGTCCGGGGTTCAATCCTCGGTCCCGGCACAGCTTTATCTGATTACCAAACCCTTCCTTCACCTCTGACAAGACATATTGTGAATGTGGGGAATGCCAGGCCTCCATCGTGGTTCGGATCCCATGTTAAACTTGTAGGTCCTCCATTTCATCTCACAATCACCCTACCATTGCACATTAGCGTAAGTGCGTATAACCCGAACGGGTAGTAAGACGTGGTGATAATAATAATAATTTAAAACTCACTTAAATAAAACGTAAATACACTAACCTGGGAAACCCTGCCTTGACTTGCCGTGACGTAACAGGCAGGCACTGGTGGCATCCGGCTGCCCAATGATATCCAAGCAACCGTATAAAATTAATATAACTTGCTAAGCCAGGTTTAGATCCAGATTTCAAAAGTTTAAAAAAAAGTATTTAATATTAATTATTTTACTCAAGAAAAATAATAAATGTATTTCAATAGCTTATCAGTTGGGCTTTCCGAACTTATTTATAAAAACTTTTCATTGTCTTGAAATGATTATTACTTTTGCATATATCTTATTCCTGTGTTGATACTGAGATAAGCCTGGGCTGATACTGATACAAGCCTGGGCTGATACTGATACAAGCCTGGGTTGGTACTGATACAAGACTGGGCTGATACTGATACAAGCCTGGGCTGATACTGATACAAGCCTGGGTTGGTACTGATACAAGCCTTGGCTGGTACTGATACAAGCCTGGGCTGATACTGATACAAGCCTGCGCTGATACTGATACAAGCCTGGATTGGTACTGATACAAGCCTGGGCTGATACTGATACAAGCCTGGGCTGATACTGATACAAGCCTGGGTTGGTACTGATACAAGCCTGGGTTGGTACTGATACAAGCCTGGGCTGATACTGATACAAGCCTGGGCTGGTAATGATACAAGCCTGTGCTGGTAATGATACAAGCCTGGGCTGATACTGATACAAGCCTGGGTTGGTACTGATACAATCCTGGGTTGGTACTGATACAAGCCTGGGCTGATAATGATACAAGCCTGGGTTGGTACTGATACAAGCCTGGGCTGATACTGATACAAGCCTGGGATGGTAATGATACAAGCCTGGGTTGGTACTGATACAATCCTGGGTTGGTACTGATACAAGCCTGGGTTGGTACTGATACAATCCTGGGTTGGTACTGATACAAGCCTGTGCTGGTAATGATACAAGCCTGGGCTGATACTGATACAAGCCTGGGTTGGTACTGGTACAAGCCTTGGCTGGTAATGATACAAGCCTGGGCTGGTACTGATACAATCCTGGGTTGGTAGTGATACAAGCCTGGGCTGATACTTATACAAGCCTGGGCTGGTAATGATACAAGCCTGTGCTGGTAATGATACAAGCCTGTGCTGGTAATGATACAAGCCTGGGCTGATACTGATACAAGCCTGGGTTGGTACTGATACAAGCCGGGGCTGCTACTGATACAATCCTGGGTTGGTACTGATACAAGCCTGGTCTGATACTGATACAAGCCTGGGTTGGTACTGATACAAGTCTGAGCTGGTAATGATACAATCCTGGGTTGGTACTGATACAAGCCTGGGTTGGTACTGATACAAGCCTGGGCTGGTAATGATACAAGCCTAGGCTGGTATTGATACAATCCTGGTCTGATACTGATACAAGCCTGTGCTGGTAATGATACAATCCTGGGTTGGTAATGATACAATCCTGGGTTGGTAATGATACAAGCTTGTGCTGGCAATGATACAATCCTGGGTTGGTACTGATACAAGCCTGGGTTGGTACTGATACAATCCTGGGCTGGTACTGATACAAGCCTGGGTTGGTACTGATACAAGCCTGTGCTATTGCTGATACAAGCCTCTGCTAGTAGTGACATAAGCCTCTGGCGTGTTCCAGTAACTGCGAGACCCTGCTCCACATGTTGAAAGGGAGCCTAGGCACAGGAATCCTGGCCATGCCTAACGCCTTTCTACACTCCGGATATGTGCTAGGCACTGTAGGCACCTTGGCTATAGGACTCATCTGTACCTACTGTATACATATGCTGGTAAGATAACACATTTTTAGTGTTATTTTATAGGTGTTGATAGAATATTTCAAAAGTGACAGGTGAAGATCACATGCCTCGCGTATGGATATATTAAAATTGTTTAATTAATTATAGTCTAGTGTCACGACAGCTTGAGTATAGCACTAAATCTCCCTGATTATGTATAGTCTAGTGTCACGACAGCTCAAGTATAGCACTAACTCTCCCTGATTATGTATAGTCTAGTGTCACGACAGCTCAAGTATAGCACTAAATCTCTTTGATTATGTATAGTCTAGTGTCACGACAGCTCAAGTATAGCGCTAAATCTCCCTGATTATGTATAGTCTAGTGTCACGACAGCTCAAGTATAGCACTAAATCTCCCTGATTATGTATAGTCTAGTGTCACGACAGCTCAAGTATAGCACTAAATCTCCCTGATTATGTATAGTCTAGTGTCACGACAGCTCAAGTATAGCACTAAATCTCCCTGATTATGTATAGTCTAGTGTCACGACAGCTCAAGTATAGCACTAACTCTCCCTGATTTTGTATAGTCTAGTGTCACGACAGCTCGAGTATAGCACTAAATTTCCCTGATTATGTATAGTCTAGTGTTACGACAGCTCAAGTATAGCACTAAATCTCTCTGATTATGTATAGTCTAGTGTCACAACAGCTCGAGTGTAGCACTAAATTTCCCTGATTATGTATAGTCTAGTGTTACGACAGCTCGAGTATAGCACTAAATCTCTCTGATTATGTATAGTCTAGTGTCACAACAGCTCGAGTATAGCACTAAATCTTCCTGATTATGTATAGTCTAGTGTCACGACAGCTCAAGTATAGCACTAAATTTCCCTGATTATGTATAGTCTAGTGTCAGGACAGCTCGAGTATAGCACTAAATCGCCCTGATTATGTATAGTCTAGTGTCACGACAGCTCGAGTATAGCACTAAATTTCCCTGATTATGTATAGTCTAGTGTCAGGACAGCTCGAGTATGGCACTAAATTTCCCTGATTGGGTACAGTCTTGTGTCTGGCCCTAGAGTGTTGATAGATGCAACACGCACTACAGCTAGAGTGTAGATATTCCAGCACGCCACAGGGGCTAATATTGAACGTTGCAATAGTGGAGTGACTACAATCCTGCCACTAATACATCTCCTAAGTATATGAAGGGTTGTTTGTTGTACATGAAATGTTGTTTGTCATACATGAAGTGTTGTTTGTTTGTCATGATTAGCTTCAGTGCGGATATGAGCTCTGCAAGAGACGGAGGCTACCAAGTCTCAACTTCCCAAACACTACAAAGGTTGCCATGGAGGAGGGCCCCAGACTCTTCCGATGTTGCGCGCCCTACTCAGGGTGAGTTCTCCACGGACTTTAATGGTTTCAAGAAGGGGGGGGGGGTGCCTTAGGTTATTCCGGTGGTGCATGNTGGGGGTGTGCTGGGCCGTGTGGGGGGGGGTTGTGTGCGGGCTGTCTTGGTTTTGGTGAGGGGGGGGGGGGGCTTCGGTTATTCCGGTGGTGCATGCCCTACTCTTGGTGAGTTCTCTACGGTCTGTAATGGGTTCAAGAAGGGGGGCCTTAAGTTATTCCAGTGGTGCATGCTCTACTCTTTGTGAGTTTTCTACCTACTATAATAGTTAAAAGAAGGAGGGCCCCAACCACGTCCAGTGGAGTCCACCCTAAGTAATGTCCTAGTCCTGTGGAGTACTGTCCTATTATGTGGGGCCCAGACACGTCCAGTGGAGTGCGCCCTAAGTAATGTCCTAGTCCTGTGGAGTACTGTCCTAATATGTGGGGCCCATACACGTCCAGTGGAGTGCACCCTAAGTAATGTCCTAGTCCTATGGAGTGCTGTCCTAATATGTGGGGCCCAGACACGTCCAGTGGAGTGCGCCCTAAGTAATGTCCTAGTCCTGTTGAGTGCTGTCCTAATATGTGGGCCTCAGACACGTCCGGTGGAGTGCACCCTAAGTAATGTCCTAGTCCTATTATGTGGGTCTCAGACACGTCCAGTGGAGTGCTGTCCTAATATGTGGGTCCCAGACACGTTAGTTGGAATCCACCTTAATAATTCTCTAGCCATGTGGAGTGCTGTCCTAGTATGTGAAGTGCTGGAATAATCCTTTGAAGGGATGTAGTGTGATGTATTGTGTTTTAGACACGTGGTGAATGTTTTCCTGCTCATCTACCAGCTGGGGACGTGTTGTGTGTACGTCGTGTTCATCTCAACCAACATCAAGGAGGTGAGGTTACTGGGTAATAAATATACCTCTCTCCCAACATCCAGGAGGTGAGACTCCTTGGTAATATACCAACATCCAGGAGGTGAGGTTACTTGATAATATACCTCTCTGTCAACATCCAGGAGGTGAGGTTACTTGATAATCATACCTCTCTGTCAGTTAGTTGGTATCCAGGACTAGTTTCACCCTCCCTCTCTTTCTCCCTAGGTGTGCGACGTATACCTCCCCCCACTGGATGTTCGGGTGTTCATGGTGTTTCTCCTGCTACCCCTAATCCTCATCAACTGGATCCGCAATCTGAAGCTGCTGGCTCCGTTCTCAACGGCTGCCAACATCATCACCTTCGTCGGTTTTGGTATCATCCTGTACTACTTGGTGACCCAGGTGGAGACCTTGGCGGACAAGGAGCCCCTTGGGGAACTGGCGCACATACCTCTGTTCTTCGGCACCGTGCTCTTCGCCCTAGAAGCCATCGGCGTGGTTATTATCCATTAGTACTAATAGTATTTATTATCATTTATGGATACAATCTCATTGAAATCTGTTATTTGTTCAAATAATTATACCTGATTTATCTCTTAAACTTTGGACTATGGCCCGGTATGAACCAGATTTACCTCCAAAACATTGTATTACAGTCCAGTATGACCTAGAGTAAACCTGGTTTACTTAAAAAACATTGGACTACAGACCGGTATGACCTGAAGTAAACCTGATTTACTTAAAAAAACATTAGACTACAGACCGGTATGACCTGAAGTAAACTTGATTTACTTAAAAAACATTAGACTACAGACCGGTATGACCTGAAGTAAACCTGATTTACTTAAAAAACATTAGACTACAGACCGGTATGACCTGAAGTAAACATAATTTACTTAAAAAACATTAGACTACAGACCGGTATGACCTAAAGTAAACCTGATTTACTTAAAAAACATTAGACTACAGACCGGTATGACCTGAAGTAAACCTGATTTACTTAAAAAACATTAGACTACAGACCGGTATGACCTGAAGTAAACATAATTTACTTAAAAAACATTAGACTACAGACCGGTATGACCTGAAGTAAACCTGATTTACTTAAAAAACATTAGACTACAGACCAGTGTGACCTGAAGTAAAACTGATTTACTTAAAAAACATTAGACTACAGACCGGTATGACCTGAAGTAAACCTGATTTACTTAAAAAACATTAGACTATAGACCAGTATGACCTGAAGTAAACATAATTTACTTAAAAAACATTAGACTACAGACCGGTATGACCTGAAGTAAACCTGATTTACTTAAAACACATTGTACTAAAGGCCGGTATGACCTGGAGTAAATCTCCCCGACATTTGGAGGACAAATGAAGTAACATATCCATGTGATCAGTCTACTTGTCTCGGTTGTCCTACAAGATATATCCCGGTTGTCCTACTAGATCTGTCTCTGTTGTACTTATAGATCCTCCCCCTGGAGAACAATATGAAGACGCCCGGGTCGTTTGGAGGAGTGTTTGGAGTTCTGAACCAGGCGATGATCACAATCATTCTTCTCTACGTCGGGATGGGCTTCCTTGGCTACATGACCTATGGTACTGCCACGGCGGGATCGATCACGATCAACCTGCCCAAAGATCAACCGTGAGTTCAATCGATCACCTGCTCCGTCTATATCTTCACTCTAATATCCCCTAGCAAGATACTTGCAGGAAGTTCACACCAATACATTGTTGTGTTTTTAGACTGGCTCAGAGTGTGAAGCTGATGCTGAGTGTGGCAATCTTTGTATCACACGGCCTCCAATGTTACATAGCTGTGGACATTGCGTGGGGCCAATACCTGCTACCTAGGCTGGAGAAACACAGGCATAGGACCTTCATAGAGTACGTGGTGAGGGCTGGACTGGTGCTAGTCACATGTGAGTGTAACAGGTCTTGACTGGTAATGCAATCCTACTCCTTTTTATGTTATCAGTCTTGTTTTTCTGTTTATTGTTATGATTGTAGTACTACTATATAGTTCTTGTTAAAATCCTACTATAGCTATTGTTCTTGTTACAGTCCTACTATTGTTCTTGTTACAGTCCTACTATAGCTATTGTTAATGTCCTACTATTGTTCTTGTTACAGTCCTACTATTGTTCTTGTTACAATCCTACTATTGTTCTTGTTACAGTCCTACTATCGTTCTTGTTACAATCCTACTATAGATATTGGTACAGTCCTACTATTGTTCTTGTCACAGTTCTAATATGGCTATTGTTACACTCCGATTATTTTTCTTGTTACAATCCTACTATTGTTCTCATCAATGTCCTACTATTGTTCTTGTTACAGTCCTAATATAGCTATTGTTAGAATCCTACTATTGTTCTTGTTACAGTCCTACTCGCGGTCGCCATCCCCCGACTAGAACTGTTCATCTCCCTGTTCGGAGCTCTCTGTCTCTCAGCTCTAGGGATTGTATTTCCCGCCATCATCCAGACGTCCACCTTCTGGTACTCTTTGGACCGGAGTCACTTCCTCGCTATGGTGGTTAAGAACCTACTCCTCGTGCTCTTTGGAGTGTTCGGGCTTGTGGTGGGAACCTACACAGCCCTCTTTGACATCTTCAAGAGCTTCCAGTGATGCCACCAGGAGCTTACAGTGACGCCATCAGGAGCTTACAGCGATGGCATCGGGAGCTTACAGTGACGTCATCAAGAGCTTTCAGTGACGTCATCAGGAGCTTACAATGATATAATTAGGAGCTTACAGTGACGTCATCAGGAGCTTACAGTGATGGCATCAGGAGCTTACAGTGACGGCATCGGGAGCTTACAGTGACGTCATCAGTAGCTTACAGTGACGTCATCAGGAGCTTACAGTGACGTCATCATGAGCTTATAGTGAAGTCTTCAGGAGGTTACAGTGATGTCATCAGGAGCTTACAGTGACGTCATCAGTAGCTTCCAGCGATATTTTGTACATACTGCAACATTCACAAACATCATCCAGAAGATACTTTGAAATATTCAGCAACTAAATAAAAAAAAAAAAATTGCAAACAGCTTTGCTCTGGAACATCCGGTAGATGATGTTGGAACTCACTTTCAAATTTCAGACATAATGCACTATATTGTATGCATATCCTGCTGCACTATATTGTATGAATTGCATGGTAATTGAAACTAACCTAAAACGTTTCTTCAGCTGTTATGCCAGAAACTGTGACTGAAGACTCTCAATCAAATGTATGTGGGCCATTTCTGTTTGATATTCCTAGCATGCGACAAATGGTGCCAATACCACTTTAAGAACCAGCATAGTGAAATATACTCTTCCAAGATATCCCTGCTTCGGTAGCCGCGTGATCTAACGCGCTACTCTCGCAGCATACTAGATTGCCGAGGACGATCGAGGTTCGAATCTCAGTCGGGTGTACTGAGGATGATTTTTACTAAATGGTTATCCACGCTCCCTCCACGCAAATGCGAGAACACTACCAATAAATATAACATTCCTAATCGCTGACCCATTAGTGTAGTAAGCGTATAACTCGAAAGGGTAGTAAGCTGCAATGAATAAAAAAAACTGGCTGTAATTGCTGTGAAAGATATCCAATGTTAAGTGTAATATTATAAATAGTGTAAAGATTACATTAACTTGTAGTCGAGATTAAATGTACACTTCAAAAGTGGACTGTTTTATATTAAAACAGAAGAAATGTTTTTCTTTGTTTTAACAAAATAAAGAAATCAAGTTTAAAATTTGTGATGAAAAGTTTTTTATTTGGTATTTGCATTCGACCAATACCACAGCAGCGACATCCACCCCACGAGGTTATAGAACTGAACCCTGGTCTCTGGCTGTAGGAATCATGAAGAGGAGACCTATCTTAGCTTACTTGCTTTATGGCAAATAGCTCTTAATGGGCCGGTAACAGAATACTAATAGAGGCGGTAACATAATACTAATAGAATCATCAACTTACTATTCGTCAGTAGATATTCTACATTTACTTGAAATGTCATGTAAACTACAATAGTTGCTCAATGTCTACATGACATGTCATGTAAATTACAATAGTTGCTCAATGTCTACTTGGCCTGTCATGTAAACTACAGTAGTTGTTCTGTGTCTACCTGACATGTCATGTAAACTACAGCAATTACTCTGTCTCTCCCCGACGTGTTATGTAAACTACAATAGTTTTTCTGTGTCTACTTGGCATGTCGGGTACAATACAGTAGTTTCTCTGTGTCTACTTGACATGTGTAAACTACAGTAGTTGCTGTGTCTACTTGACATGTCATGTAAACTACAGTAGTTGCTCTATGTCTACCTGACATGTAATATAAACTACAGTAGTTTATTTGTGTCTACCACAGTGGTTCGGATTCCACGTTAAACTGTAGATCCTCCATTTCATCTCACAATCACCCTACCATAACACATTAGCGTAAGTGCGTATAACCCGAACGGGTAGTAAGACGCGGTGCTAATAATAATAATAATAATATTTGTGTCTACCTGATGTTTTATGTAAGTTACAGTATTTGCTCTGTGTCTACCTGACATGTCATGTAAACAACAGTAGTTGATCTGTGTCTACCTGACATGTCATGTAAACAACAGTAGTTGATCTGTGTCTACCTGACATGCCATGTACACTACAGTAGTTGCTCTGCGTCTAGCTGACATGTCATGTAAACTACAGTAGTTGCTCTGCGTCTACCTGACGTTTTATGTAAACTACAGTAGTTGCTGTGTCTACTTGACATGTCACGTACACTACAGTAGTTGCTCTATGTCTACCTGACATGTAATGTAAACTACAGTAGTTGCTCTGTGTCTACCTGATGTTTTATGTAAACTACAGTAGTGTCTCTGTGTCGACTCGACAAGTCAAGGAATTCTCCCACCTTGGAGTGCTATGGTAGAAGATCTGAGGGAGCTTGAGATCGAACCAAGGGCCCTGTGTCTCTTGGAGTCAGAGTGGTCTGTCTGCCAGGAATAGACGCGAGCCGAGGCAAGTGTCCCAGATCCTCTCACTCCCGACTATCCTGTGGGATAATAATACTTCAACAAGTCAGTAGTCCCACAAGTAGGGACCCTAACACCTGAGCCGTCCAGTTTCTTTCAAACTCAGGTACGTGGGCTACTGTGGTTCACTAGATGTCTTTATACTACACAGGCCGCCAAATAGATCCACATTGCTCCGCCAGCTTTTACCTGCCTCCAAATGGCTCCACCAGCCTCCAAATCACTCCACCAGCCTTCAAATTACTTCACCAGCCTCCAAATTACTCCACATAGCTCCAACCTCCAGCAGTTTACACCAACATCCACATGGATCTATCAGTCTCCAGCAGCCTGAATCAATCCAAACCAGCCATTACGTGCCTCCAACAATCTCCACCAACCTCCAACAAACTCTACCAGCCTCCAACTGCCTTCAAATGGTTCCAGCAGTCTTCACCGGCCCTCACCAACCTCCATCAGCTTCCAAATGGCTCCAACAGTCTCCAACAATCTCCACCAGTCTTAATCAACATACATCTACCTTCAAATGGGTCCACCAGTCTCCACCACCCTTATACAGTTTTTACCGACCTCCACCAGTCTCTACCAACCTCCAACAATCACCACCAACCCCCACCAGTTTCTACCAAACTCCGACAGTTTCTATCAGTCTCCACCAACCTCCAACAGTCTTCACCAGTCTCCACCATCCTCCAACAGTCCCCACAGGCTTCTAACAGTCTTCACCAGTCTCCACCAAACTCCAACAGTCTTCACCAGTCTTCACCAGTCTCCACCAGCCTCCACCAGCCTCCAACAGTCCCCACAAGATTATAACAGTTTTCACCACCCTCCAACAGTCTTCACCAGTCTCCACCAAACTCCACCAGTCTTCACCAGTCTTCACCAGTCTCCACCAGCCTCCAACAGTCCCCACAAGATTATAACAGTTTCCACCACCCTCTAACAGTCTTCACCAGTCTCCACCAAACTCCACCAGCCTCCAACAGTTCCCACAAGATTCTAACAGTTTCCACCACCCTCCAACAGTCTTCACCAGCCTCCACCAGCCTACAACAGTCCCCACAAGATTCTAACAGTTTACACCACCCTCCAACAGTCTTCACCAGTCTCCACCATCCTTCAACAATATTAACCATTCTCCACCATCCTCCAACAGCCCCCACAAGCTTCTAACAGTCTTCACCAGTCTCCATCACCCTCCAATAGTATTAAACATTCTCCACCAAACTCCAACAGTATTCACCAGTCTTCATCAGCCTCCAACAGTCCACACCAGCCTCCAATAGCCTCCGCCAGCCTCGGACAGTCTCCACCAGCTTCCCTCCACCAGCCTCCACCAGCCTCCACCAGTCTCCTCCACCAGTCTTAACTCTACACTTCATTCCCACTGTTCCAATTATTTCTCCTCACCAAGTTGGTTTCATGAGTGTCTGTACCGGTCTATATTTACCTACCTTGGCAGCTAAGCACGGGTGCCAACTGAAACCAGTGCAGGAAACTACAACTGATTCTTCTGAGTGATTGTTCAAGGTAAAGCTCTTCAACACATATTTGGTTTAATCTTTGAATTGAAATTTATATTTTGTGTTGCACATAATATTTTGCTTATTCCTGCACTAAATTTAATTCTTTTAAATTCTTTAAAGTTTTTTAAATACTTTTTATGCACTGATTATATAAAGTGTGCTTCTTTATTTACAGTGCTCTCATTTTAGTTTATTTTAAGCTTAGTTCTATTTTCGTCGTGTCTGTCGGGGAATTGTTGACTGACACAATTTTCTTAAGTGGGATGTGCAAAACAAATACTTGATAAACATTGTTGATAAGTTGAATGAGCTGCCTCAAAGACTTGATAAACATGGTTGATAAGTTGAATGAGCTGCCTCAAAGACTTGATAAACATTGTTGATGAATTGAATGAGCTGTCTCAAAGACTTGATAAACATGGTTGATAAGTTGAATGAGCTGCCACAAAGACTTGATAAACATGGTTGATAAGTTGAATGAGCTGCCTCAAAGACTTGATAAACATTGTTGATGAGTTGAATGAGCTGCCTCAAAGACTTGATAAAGATTATTGATAAGTTGAATGATCTGCCTCAAAGACTTGATAAACATTGTTGATAAGTTGAATGAGCTGCCTCAAAGACTTGATAAACATGGTTTATAAGTTGAATGAGCTGCCTCAAAGACTTGATAAACATTGTTGATGAGTTGAATGAGCTGCCTCAAAGACTTGATAAACATTGTTGATAAGTTGAATGAGCTGCCTTAAGTTGAATGAGCTGCCTCAAAGACTTGATAAACATGGTTGATAAGTTGAATGAGCTGCCTCAAAGACTTGATAAACATTGTTGATGAGTTGAATGAACTGCCTCAAAGACTTGATAAACATGGTTGATAAGTTGAATGAGCTGCCTCAAAGACTCGATAAACATTGTTGATGAGTTGAATGAGCTTCCTCAAAGACTTGATAAACATTGTTGATAAGTCGAATGAGCTGCCTCAAAGACTTGATAAACATTGTTGATAAGTTGAATGAGCTGCTTTAAAGACTTAATAAACATTGTTGATAAGTTGAATGAGCTGTCTCGTGGCTTTATCGGGTGGATTTTGAAAAGTTCCTTTTTTAATTTTAAAATAAAATGTAAAAGATAAAACATGCAACCGATTTTATATTAATACAAAGGCAAGTAATCCTAAGTGTACTAAATATAAAGCTATTTCCTGTTTAGTAAAATTGTTTGAATTATTATAATTGAAGCGTATAAACCGAACGGGTAGTAAGACGCAGTGTTAAAAAAAATTATAATTGATTAAAATTGTAGTGGACTTTCATAGAAAGCATAGGGGGGGGGGGGANNNGGGGGGGGGGGGATAATCCCCCAAAATAAATGTCAAGTATTATTTAAATAACCAAATCCACCTTAAAATTGATGTATAGTGTTCCAAAATAGAATTGATGTTGTAACTGTCAGATATGTTAAAAATCTTCAAAGAGCTACTGTCACAAGGAATATAATCAAAGGCCTACATGAGTAGAGGTGTTAGAAACTTGGAAACGTTGAAGTCAAAAGTCAAATATCTTTTGCTTCAACTCCAACTTCCACAATAACCTTTGCATCTTTGAAACATTTCGATGGAGGAAGAACAATTAGATATGAAGGGTACAGGTGGTAAAGTCCAATCTGAACACAAATTGAGCTATTGCTGCCATCTGTTAGAAAATCATGAAACCTTTATAATGTATTTGAGATTATGGTTTAGAGATGTCTTTGTCATATTAAATATATATATATATTTGATGGAATCTTTATGGGGTTTGAGATATAAAAGTCGTCTTCGAAAATATGTGAAGTGTGACTTTCTTCCTGTAGGCCTACTCTTCGTATTAACCCAGATCCACCTCTGGTCAAATCTAGTGTTTACAATTCATTGTATCTTCTGGTACGTGCTAGAGCAAGATGTTAATGTCATTGATCTGTCTCAGTCTGGTCAGATCTAGTGTTTACAATTCATTGTATCTTCTGGTACGTGCTAGAGCAAGATGTTACTGTCATTGATCTGTCTCAATCTCACTTATGACTCTGACAACTATGAAAGAGGCAGAGGTATGAACAATACTATCAGGGCCAGTCTTAGGCAATTTGGGGCCTCCTGTGAACTGTAGAATGAAGGCTCCATGAATATTAAAAAAAAAAGATTAGATCAGTCTAATCACATAATAATTTAGATAATATGAATCAGACTAAACAAAACATATATTGGGGTAGCTATGTCTTATATGATCTTGAATATAAAACGAACATGTGAACTTGAACTAATAATTTAAAAAGAGATTGACGTATTATTTTAGGGTTGAATAAATTACTCATAGACCATGCATTATGTATATACTATTGTTTTTCTATAAAAGATAATATAGTTTTAGCATTTTTATTACAATGTTATAATAAGTCATTGGACAGACCTTATTAGTAAATAAATTAATTAGAAGAGTTGTTGTACAATAATTAACATGCAGTCAAAAGGACAATACAGTTTTAACAAAACTGAAGGGTCATAAAATGGCATATACCTTAAGACTTATTAAAATAACACATTACAATATATAAAAATTTAACATTAATTGGCTCGTACAAATTTCCCCTCTAAAATGTTTTTAAAATATGTTTCAACATTTTGCATTTTCATACTTTAACTTCTCTTGCTGTGAAGTTAGTCATCTATTATGCTGCTGATGTTTAACCGACGACAAATATTATTCTCAACAGAAATAGTGGCTAATCCGGTCATTCTTTCTTGTGTCATAGCAGATCTCAAATATGTCTTTATTAGCTTTAATTTGGAAAAGCTTCTTTAAAAGAAATAGAAAATGCACACATATTATAAATAAATTTGATACATCTTACCAGTAGCGTAGGCAGGATTGCGTAGTGGGTGGGAGGGGGGAAGGAGGGGAGGAGGACACCCCCCCCCCCAACCACCAGAGGGAATTCTTTTTTTTTTCACAATTATATATACCTAGAAGCTTTTTTTGGAAGGTTATTTATTGGTATTTGTTAACTTGATAATTTATATTTTTAATATTATAAATGTGATAATCTAACAAAAGAATAAACAAATAGAAATAAATAGGCCTAAATTAAAGTTGGCTTAGCCATCACACAGACCTACTGTCACAAAAATCACCGATTATTAATAATAGGTAAATGTCTAGTCACTATGAAACTACTAGTTGGAACCACGTGTGAAACTGAGAGATTTGGAACCTGCCGCAATCTACAGGACTACTAGGGAGGATCAACATAAGGATGTGTGGAACTTGATATTTTCTTTGCTCCAATGTGTAACTGATCATACCTCCCCCATTTTCTTTTCTGTGTAGATCTTGGGGCATCCCCCAACCACAGTAAGGGGTGCTCTTGGACCCCCTCAAACTCCCCCTTCCCCGTGGGTACGCTACTGCACCTCACTAAAATTAATATGACATGTTTCAACACAATTTTATGGACCGTTTCTAAACAGTATTTTTAACACCAAATAGTTATTAAATAACATCCATATTGCAGGGCCTTCTTAACAGCATTTTAGGAATCTAGGGAAAATTCATTGAGACTCTACCAGCCACAGGGATAAGAATGTAAACAGTCAATATTGCACATAACAAACAATATGGCAGCATCCCAGAATGGGGCTCCCGGGCATTGCCCAGTGTGCCCACGACTTAAGGGAAAGGGAGACACGTGACGTAGTCTCAGAAGGGGAGGAGATACGATCTGAGTGGCCTCAGGGGGGGGGGGGAGACGAGGGGCGGAGCCGGGGGAAAGGAGGGGGGGGG
>CABFVZ010001829.1:50525-78894 GCA_902151445.1 Timema monikensis | reverse complement strand
GGGGGGGGGGGGAGACGAGCGACGTAGCCTGGGGAAAGGAGGGGGGAGGAAACTAACAAACACTAATCGAACAGCTGATGCTGTTGTAACTAATTTCATTTTACTGCTTTCATATATTTTCTATATTTGTATTTATTTATCCAAACGATTAAAAAAATATCTAGCTTTGGGGCCCCTAATCCTCGGGGGCCCCTTCAGGACGTATCACTCGCATAGGCCAAGAACCGGCCCTGGATACTAGTAGTACCAGTCTTTGTGATGGATGTAGTGAAGGTATCGCTTGTAGATCCAGTTGGTGGCTTGGCAGACTGATGCGCAATAGTAACTTTAGGCTCAGTGAGGAAAGCTACGAGTAACTACCTCACTCATTTCCCTAGTACGCCTCTTCAGTGCTTCACAGACTTTACAGCTGACGGTGGAACTGTCGAGGATCCAACCAAACTTTGGGTAGAGTACTATCTATACATACATACTCTTCATATGTTATGAACAGATTTGAAATATATCACTAAATATGACACATACATACATATACATACATACATACATACATACATACATACATACATACACAAATACATACATGTAGACATACATACATGCATACATGCACACATACATGCATACATACATACACATACACACAAATACATACATACACAAATACATACATACATGTCATACATACATACATACATGCATACATACATACATACATACACATACACATACACACAAATACATACATACACAAATACATACATACACACATACATACACACATACATACATGCACACATACATGCATACATACATACATACACAAATACATACATACATGTAGACATACATAATGCACACATACATGCATACATACATACATACACAAATACATACATGTAGACATACATACATGCACACATACACACATACATACATGCACACATACATGCATACATACATACATACATGCACACATACATGTAGACATACATACATACACACATACATACATACACACATACATACATGCACACATACATGCACACATACATGCATACATTTATACATACATACATGTAGACATACATACATGCACAAATACATGCACACATACATACATGCACATATACATGCATACATACATACATACATACATACATACATACATACATACATACATACATACATACATACATATATACATACATACATACACATATACATACATACACACATACATACACACATACATACATGCACACATACATGCATACATACATACATACATACATACATGCATACATACATACACACAAATACATACATACACACATACATACATGCACACATACATGCATACATACATACACAAATACATACATACATACACAAATACATACATACATACATACATACATACACATACACATACATACATACATACATACATACATACATACACATAGGCCTACCCTGATTTTGGTTGGAAGAACAGTAGAGAAAATTCAATAGTATTTCTTTGTGGCCATCATTGATAACGTGTTACTATATTATTTGTGTTATTTTATAGGTATTACTAATATCTATCAAAAGTGTCAGCCTCCTTATCACATAACTTGACGTATTAATATATTAAAATTGTTTTAGTAACCTTAGTAACTAGCTTCTACTGTTCTTCCTACCAAAATTACACTATACGTACCTAATCACTCCGTTCCCTTACAGGGTAGGCAAGAAACTGTGCACATAGCTAAAAACAACACCGCCATACATACTCCATCCGCACTAACTTTCTCCACACTTCCCTAGCCTTGCATACTTCCTTCACTTCAACATAATTCATACACAGAGTCATACATGCTCTTTTATTCTTAAAACTCTTAATGTTTCTCTCACTCGTCTACAACATTTATCCACGTCTAACATGGCCTACTCCTTTCTTTTGATTCACACACACTGCCTAATTTATTTGCTTGGTAACTCGATCCACACTCATACTCTCAACATGCCCAAACCAAAGCAAGACACTTATTTTCTCATTTACCTTTGGATTCCCTTTCAAACCGCACTCCTTCGGCATCCATTCATTGTTGACTCTGTCCATACGAGCGTTTCCACATACATTTCTTAGATATCTCATTCCAACCGCATTCACCTTGCTCTTGTGTTTCTCCTGACAAACCCACGCTTCACATAAAACCGTGTTGGCGTTTACACACTTTCATGACACTTTTATCATTTAATAATTTATAGAACAGCTCCCAAACAATATTTTAGCACCGACTAGGGATTAATTGACGTCTATACGTAAGAATAGATAAAATCAAATATGTCAGCATTAAATAAAATCTGTCTACGTTGAATTCTCTTTTAAAAGAAATTGAGTTTAGCTTGAGCCTTTATTTTTTGTTGTTGAAGAGTTTGACAGTTGGTCTTAGATGATGACATGATTAATATTATGTTCTGCAGGATAAAATGAGTAGTAAGTATCAAAAATGGTCTCCAAGTCACGAATTTATAATAATATACTAGCGGATCGTTGTAGCGAAGGCTGCAGATTATCGCTATAAAATATAGTCAGAACTTTTTTTTTTTACTGGGCAAGGTTCTTTAGAATGAGGCCTCACTCGACTTTTTAGTTAAAAGGTTTACTCGTCAAACGTTATCAACTTTCCATAGATTTTGAGCTTTCGATGTTTAATTTCAAGCGAAACATATTTTTCCCTTTCACACCAGGATGAGAACTTTAAAACGACCTCTCTATTATTATTTTTTTTTGCTAACAAACCACTTAAATAATAATTGAGTTGCTATTATTTTTAACCAAAAAGAAATAATATTTTATTTACCGATCTACAATAATACACAAATCACGGTTTCCGTGGAGATGTAAACAAACAATGATTGTACAGATGAGTCACTGCACACATAGAAGAAAAGCTGTGAATTCACTAAGGAAATCGTGGGGTTTTTTTGGAAGCTACTACTTTTGCCACTTCATAAGACCTCATAACTTTAAAATGAGTTTTCGTTTGTCAAAATCAGTTAAGCCGTTTCATCATAGTTTCAATTACTGGAAATAGGCTTATCAAATTATATATTTGGGTTTAGGCCTGTCTCAGACAGGCGCAATTTTGTATTTCGTGCGAAGTCGGTCTACTGTGGTTTTTATCTATTTCTTTAATTTTTCAAAACAGGATGTAGCGTCTGTGACCTACCCCCCAAAATTATTCCACACAAATAACACACAGAGGTAAGCACAAGAGAGTAACACATTTATTTCCAGAAAAACATGGTACAGCTCAATGAGGGAGAGGCACATAAGAGTTATAGCGTTAACCAAGTACATAAGCCAGATGGGCTACTACAAGGCACAAGGGTCACCGCCAAGGCCAGATGGGCACAAAAACAATAACAAACACCAGGCGGCCCCTTATACTTAGACGTTCCAAAATGGCGTCATCAGAGAATGGTATTAAAGATCTAACAAATTGGTCTCCTGTTACACAATAATAAATGCCTATCAACAACATGGGCAGAGAGCCAACACCTGCCCAACATTCAAAACATTAGGTGAGTCAAGAGCTCAAGTCCCTAACCTAAACGATGATAGCGACATTAATATAACACTTGACATAATATAAAGTCCAAGGTTAAGTAAGAATACCTAAATGATCTAATAACAAACGGAGTGCCCTCCGTGGATATAAGTACTGGGTGGCCCGTGGCCCCACATTTAACAACCATATAAAAATAAACACCAACAAAGAAACAACAATATACTAGCCTAACTTTAATATCCAACAAAGCATCCGTACTACAATTAATCTCTCCGCCGACTCGCGGCCCCACATTTAACCAACCTTAGTAGAAAAACAAGATGGCAAATATAAACTATTTGCGGAAATTAAAGATACAAAAAATATTAATGGAGACCAAGTTTTCATTAAGTAAACATTGCCATAAAGGCAAGGACTGACATATCTGATTGTCGCAATAAATATTAGTCGTAGATATATAAATTGAATTTTGAAAGATAGAAGTTTTAAAGCCAAAATGAATTTAGACAACAGCGACGAGCCTACATGATAGTTAGGCTACTTACCTTGAAAGCCCAGAGTGTAATGTGTGTCCCTACTCTGGGCTCCAACCATTATATATCCTGTGGTAAACATGTGTTCTCAGTGCGCGGAGTAAAAAAAAGGGGAGGAGGGGGTTCGAGAACACTCTCGAGAGCCTACGAGCATTGGTCACAAGCACAAATACAGCTCATATAAGTTTTAGAACGTGCCTGGCAGCGCGCGCAGCACGAGCTCACCGCCATTAGCTTGTCTCTTGTTCACTTAGAAGAAGTTCTCCCAACACGGCCAGCAGCGGGCCTCGAACTCCGGTTCAATTGAATGTGGATTTTGTGGTGGAGTGCATCTCGGGTTTATTGTAGACGAGTCAGAACGAGTCAACTAGGGCTGGCTCGGTGAGTGATACAACTTCTTCTATGTCATGTTGTTACACGTAATTTGTGCCCATATCTCTGCCAGCTCCTCGGGACTTGTTTTCAGATTTAAGATTTTTCTCGTAAAGATGGAATGCTTCATCATAGTGTCAATACGAAATTTCAGCTCTCTAGGGTTCACTTTCTACGTTCCATCCACAATATTGGATTTCCCAAGTTTTGATTTTTCTCACTTCATAGCGTCCACACAGAATTTCAGCTTTCTAATATTCTATTTTTACTTCGCGTCCTCCATCTTGAATCTGCCATTTTGGAATTTTCTCATGAATATGACATGCTTAATAGCGTTCATACAAAATGTCAGCTCTATAAGATTCAATTTTTAGGTTGCGTCCTCCATCTTGGATCCACCATTTTGGAATATTTCAAGATTCTTATTTTCCTCATTAAGATAGCATGCTCCAATGCTCCATAGTACTCATATAATATTCATCTCTATAGGTTATTGGGAAGTGGAAGAAAGAGCCCTGGAAGGACAGAGATGCCCCAGCTCTAGATGTTCTTAGAAACTATTACATCTTAACGGTTTGTCCATTGTTGGACACATTATCTGAGGATATATTTTAGAAAGGTGCCCCATCATTAATTGTCAGAGGCTTACTCAAATATTTTATTCCGTGATACAAAAAAATCAGTGGTTAACAACTTTTTTTTCTGTTAACGGCACACTCATTGTCGTAAGTCTTCACGGCACACTGAACGTTCGAGTCCGCGACACTACTGGTGTGACTCGGAAATGCTTATGCGTATAAAGACTTCTCTCAGTTAAACAGGAAAGACGTGAGTGTGTGTGTGTTTGTGTGTGTTGGTCAATATCGATGATTGGTCTTCTTTTCGACCACGAGTTGAAATTTTGTGTAAGAAACGACCAAGTTCAAGTTTCTCGTTAATTTCTCAACTCTTTGACTGTAAGCCAAGGGAAATAAGTATCTTAAAGCTTTCGGACATTTTTCTCTCTCTCTCTCTTTCTTTGATCAACATGTCCTATTACGCGTTTGCCAGTAAGCGTATGAAATCATTATGCTAATGTGTTAGTGATTAAAAAGGTTGAATTTAGAAGACGTGTGTACACATTTGTATGGAGGAAGATTGGAAAATCATATAGGAAAAAACCTCCTTAGCACACCCGATGGGGATTTGAAGCCTAATCTTACACATCATAGGCAGTTTAGTTTATTGTGAAAGTAACACCTTAAACCATTTGACCACTGAAGTAGTTTTCTCTTAATTTTTTTAAAAATAAATTAATATTGAACTAATCTACTCTAAATTATTCTATTACTAACAACATCATGACGCCGAGAAACTCGCGGAACACCTAGAGAACTCCGCGACACACTGTTCTGTTGTGCCACGGCCCACGGCACACTCTTTGAGAAGCGGTAAGTGTTGGTTCAAACATAGTTTCGGGATTTGACAAGTCCAGATGAAAACAATTCAATCGAAATGTGGAGAAAGCTCACCCTCCCCTCCTTTTTCACGCTAGCCAAACAACCCATCGTCACCTGAAGCCCAATCGGGGAAGGGGGAGCACTGCCCCCTCTTAACTCGCCAGTATCGCCCGAAGGGGGTCTGACAAATACTCATTGTCAGTTGTAGTGATTGGAGTCTATAAGATAACATGTGCGGTTATAGCTAGTGGCGTGGTTAGTTCGTCTGTCCTAGCATCACACTGAGTGTTAGGATACTATAACACAGGTAGGACAGTCTACTAGTGACGTGTTTAGTTCGTCTGTCCTAGCATCACATCTACTGTCAGGATACTATACCACAGGTATGACAGTCTACTAGTGGCGTGGTTAGTTCGTCTGTCCTAGCATCACACTGACTGTCAGGATACTATAACACAGGTAGGACAGTGTACTAGTGGCGTGGTGAGATCGTCTGTCCTAGCATCACATCTACTGTCAGGATACTATAACACAGGTAGGACAGTGTACTAGTGGCGTGGTTAGTTCGTCTGTCCTAGTATCACACTGACTGTCAGGATACTATAACACAGGTAGGACAGTGTACTAGGGACGTGTTTTTATGTCAGAGAACCGAGCGTTCCGGAGAAAACATATCGGAATGCGATTTTCCTCCCCTTTCTTCGAATTGTTTCTAACAAATATTCTAAGATAAGCTCGTTTTTTATTATAAACGGCTAAAACTATATGTCTGCTTTTCACAGTCGGGCTTAGATCACGGAATGAGTATCAACTTACAAATAATCATTGTTCATTTTTAAGGACACTTAATCTATTGTTTATTAGTAAATTAATAAAAATAAGATATTGTTTATCATGAGCGTTGTACGATATCTATCGCACGCAGAGGTCTGAAATTTTAAAATTATTTGCCCCTGTGCACGAACATGTGCACCTAGAAACCGGGATTTTAAATTTCGATTGGCTTCTTTTTTTAATTCATTGAAAACCGCTACGGAAGAAATTAAATGAAATGAAATGCCTGTTTGAAGCAAAGAAAAGTGTTGCCAGAGGTCCAATGCATTGTGCGGTTACCCTGAGCAAAGCTGGGTGGTCTACTTAATATAAAATAAAACTAGTGGTTAGCTCCTAGAACCTGCTTCGGTGGTTGCATGCTTTAAGGCGTAACTCTCGTAATATACCGGACTGCCGATGACATTGGATATCGCGGTTCGAATCCTGGTTGGGTGTGCAGTGGTTGGGTTTTCATAGACTGTTTTCTCCTCTCCCTCTAGTCAAATGCGGCTACACTTCCTCAAAATTTGACCTTCCTATTCCCTAACCCATTAGCGTAACTAGTACATAGATGGATAGCTCGAACGGATAGTAAGGCGTGGTGCTAAAAAACAAAAACTGTTCCTACAATTAGAAATACGTCATGTGACTCATTTCTTGGGATTCAATTATCACAATTAACATTTTTTGTATTTTTTAAAAGGTACTCCAAAGGTCCATTCGTAAGTAAACCATGATTTGGGGGGCTCCACGCTTGCCTAGTTGACAGAAGGAACAAACAAGTTGGGTTGGGAAACCTTTGCTAGCGCGCTCGTGTGGTAGACTCCCTCTACAAGCGATCTAGCAAATATTGTCAGAGTGTAAAAACAAATAAAAACATCATCTGGTTTGGTTTATTGAACGAGTGAAGTGAGTTCCCAGTTTTAACTCCACTTATTTGCATTTGTCTCTCTTTTATAGATAAACCTTAAGGTGCGGCCGAAGGGAGCGCAAGTATTTGTACAGTTTTTTCTAGAATTGAATTTTACTGTCCAAATTAAATCAAATACTTCTCCAGTAGCAACCTAGAGTTTAGTTTTCTGCACATGCTAATATCAACAGATCTTGAATATCTGTCAAGGGTGTCCTGGAATTTTGTCAAAACTTTTTCTCTTTATTTCAAAAGTTTTGACAAAATTCCAGGACACCCTTGACAGATATTCAAGATCTGTTGATACTGAAATGTGTAGAAAACTAAACTCTATGTTGCTACTGGAGAAATATTTTATTTGTTTTGGCCAATAAAATGTAATGCTATAAAAATTGTAAAATTACTTGCGCTCCCTTATGCCGCACCTTAAGATAACGTTTTAACCAAATTAATTAAAACTTGGCACAGTTTGTCTTTCTATCTGTATACAGATCAAGTTCGTTGGGGAAGAAATCAACCCTTATATATATAAAACCACGGCTTCTAGCATTTATTATTGCTTGTATTTACCTTTTAGGACATTTCCTTATACTTTATATGACTGAAAACGTGTATAAAGATGCAAATTACTGTAATACTTAGCACCGCGTCTTACTACCTGGTTCGGGTATACACTTAAGTACTAATTATGCTAATGGGCTAGGATCTAGGAGGGTTGCATTTAGAGGAAGTGAACCCACATTTGCGTGGAGGGAGAGTAGTAAACCATTCAGGGAAAACCACCCCCAGTTCACCCAAGTGAGATTCGAACCTTGGTCTCCCCGTCCTCGGCAGTCTATCTCAATACGAAACTAGCGCGTTGGCTAACTACGCCACCGAAGCGGGTCAGATTACAAACAAAAATTAAGTTTTTTAATTATTTTTATTTTGGGGTTAACTGGTGGCCCCATAAACGAGGTTTTTCCAGGCCCTCGCGTCTTCTAAGGACAACCCTGTATAGCTGTATTCGTGGATATGAAAAGTTAAACGTCAGATTAACAATGATTTAGAAAAGGTTATTAGGCATTGCCAATATGAATTCCTTATTGATGAATACAAAACTAGACTAAATATATCTCCATGGATGCAACAACAGAACAGATGTCTTGGCATCGTTGTCCAATGAGGGACGGGGCTAGGCACTAGCCAAATGGGGCGACATGGGGAGGGGNCTTTAGTGAGCTCTAGTTTAGGTAGAGAACGACGGGGGAAGGGGGTAAGGCTGACGGGTGTAAATCACTAATCAGGAAGTGGAACGTGCGATTCATTGGAAGGAAACTCTCACTTGAGTTAAGAGTAGCGTGTTATGTTCTGATACATCCTGAACCACTGGTTTTGTCTTCACTAGGAACCGTGTTATATTCTGATACATCCTGAACCGCTGGTTCTGTCTTCACTGCGAACAGTGTATTAATAGTTACCAGACTGCAGCAGTGAGTAAAGACATGTGGTTACAACTAAACTGCAGCAGTGAGCCAGACATGTGGTTATAACCAGACTGAAGCAGTGAGCAAAGACATGTTGAGGTTATAACTAGACTGCAGCAGTGAACAAAGACATGTGGTTATAACCAGATTGAAGCAGTGAGCAAATACATGTTGTGGCTATAACCAGTCTGCGGCAGTGGACAATGATATGTTATTGGTGCTTGGTGCGGCTCTAGATCGATCAATCAATCAACCTTGATCCCAGTGAGGGCTTGTTGATGAAACCTCTAGTGTCATTTGATTTCAAAATTATTATGTGACGTCACTGGATCTGGGGAGCAACATTAACAACATTCCACCCCTTTGATACCTGTAAAAGTTGTAAAACTTGGTAGCATCATGTGTGAATGTCTATCTTGTGCATATTCTAACATGTGCAGTCGTCTAACTCGGTCTTGTGTCATTCTGAATCTATCTTGTGCATATTCTAACATGTTTAGTCGTCTAACTCGGTCTTGTGTCATTCTGAATCTAGCTATTGCATATTCTAACATGTTTAGTCGTCTAACTCGGTCTTGTGACATTCTGAATCTAGCTATTACATATTCTAACATGTTTAGTCGTCTAACTCGGTCTTGTGTCATTCTGAACCTAGCTATTACATATTCTAACATGTTTAGTCGTCTAACTCGGTCTTGTGTCATTCTGAATCTGGATATTACATATTCTAACATGTTTAGTCGTCTAACTCGGTCTTGTGTCATTCTGAATCTAGCTATTACATATTCTAACATGTTTAGTCGTCTAACTCGGTCTTGTGTCATTCTGAATCTAGCTTGTGCATATTCTAACATGTTTAGTCGTCTAACTCGGTCTTGTGTCATTCTGAATCTAGCTATTGCATATTCTAACATGTGTAGTTGTATAACTCGGTCTTGTGTCATACTGAATCTAGCTATTACATATTCTAACATGTTTAGTCGTCTAACTCGGTTTTGTGTCATTCTGAATCTAGCTTGTGCATATTCTAACATGTGTAGTTGTCTAACTCGGTCTTGTGTCATTCTGAATCTAGCTATTACATATTCTAACATGTTTAGTCGTCTAACTCTGTCTTGTGTCATTCTGAATCTAGCTTGTGCATATTCTAACATGTGCAGTTGTATAACTCGGTCTTGTGTCATTCTGAATCTAGCTATTGCATATTCTAACATGTGTAGTTGTCTAACTCGGTCTTGTGTCATTCTGAATCTAGCTTGTGCATATTCTAACATGTGTAGTTGTCTAACTCGGTATTGTGTCATTCTGAATCTAGCTATTGCATATTCTAACATGTGTAGTTGTCTAACTCGGTCTTGTGTCATTCTGAATGTAGCTTGCAAGGCTGTAGCCAGCCAATAAGTTCGTAGAGATTGGGGGGAGGAGGGGGGAGGTTGGTGTGCACATCCCCCAATTACCGGAGGCTAGAAAAAAATTCTAAATATTAATCACCTCTAGAAGCTATCTGAAGTGGTTTTTATGGTAACACAGCCCCCTAGTTGGTGCTTGTATCTTAATTTTGATATTGTTTGAACTATAAATAAAGCCATATATATTTTGTTCATAAAATGTCGGGGGGAAAGTGGAGTTGAACCCCCAAAATCCCCCCCTTGACTACGGCCTTGATAACGTGTATGTCAATATCCCTCTGATATTCGATCTGGAGACGCTACAATAAGCCTTGTGACCTTGATCAGTTCAATTGAACTCCACCCAAACGATTATTGATGGAGGAGATGACATCAGATGATTTATGTTACCTTGAAGAGGCTCTCGGGGTAATGTTGAGGAGAATTGCAGGGACAAGATGTGGCGAGCTCCAGTTTCACTCGTGACACTTTGTGACAGTCGGGACTTTCTTGGATATACACGGTCAAATGGGGGTGACAGCTGCTTCAGGCACTTTATAGAGGACAGTCACTCGTGCAGGAGTTGCGGGCTTCAGGATACTCGTTAATTACCAATACATCGAGCAAACTTACAGATACGCTCAATACCATCTACTGTCTTCTAATAGGATAACTCATCTGTTTCTAAACATAACTGGCAATGCTCTATAAAAAAAATTAAAAAATGACACCTGAGTACGAGAATTGAACCCATGACCTTTGGCTTAGTACGGCAATTTTCCTACTACTGAGCTCTTCACAGGTCATCCCGTGTCCAAGGTCATTAGTCACTCGTGGTTTTTTTGTAGTGTACTTTAGGAAACAATAGAAATTGAGACCATTGAAACAGATCTACCTTTTTTAAACTTAAATATGTTTTTTTTAATACAAAAATGTGCGTGAAAAATTACCCTGCGCACGGGATGATTCCCGGATGGCTCAATAGTAAGAGCATTGAAATACTTATTCAAACTTCCCTAGTTCAATTCCCGTGTCCAGGTGTCACTGTTTAAGTTAAAGAATATGGTATTTAGATGAGGCTATAACCGTAATTAATAAATACCATATTTTCAGTATTTAGTCCATCATAATTGTTAATGATAATGTAAGATACAAATAAAAAAACACATTTCTACCTACGTTGATGTGACTATGAAACAAACAAACTAACGTAACTGCTCAGATGGATTAAGAGACAGCTTGTTGATCAAGAGCTTAAGTCGGTGTGTAAGGGAATGCGAGAAAAGGCCACTCACTGTTTTTCCAGTTTTTATAGCAAAATTTTTTTTGGGGCCAAAATAAATTAAATAATTTTTCCAGTAGAAACATAGAGCTTAATTTTCTTTATCTGGTGATATCACCAGTTCTTGAATATCTGTCATGATCATAGTGATATTAGATGATAAACTTTTAAAATGAAGATAAAAAGTTGCCATTAAATTCCAGGACACCATTGAAAGATATTCAATAACTGGTGATATCACCATGTGAAGAAAATTAAACTTAACTTTGCTACTAGAGCAATAATTTGTGTTGACCAAAAAATGTTTTGCAATAAAAATTGAAGAAACACCTAACTTTTCTCAGGTATCCTATATACCCACCTTAAAACCTTTCCTGAAAACTGTTACATACCATTATTATTATACTACTAGAAAGCCACGTGGCTGACTCACTCACTGACATTAATGTTTACCCACTTCCAGATGAGCTAGAAACTTGAAATTTGGCAGCTTCTAGCCTGTAACCGACGGGAAAATTCAAAAAAGTTAAGAAAAAAAACTAATTTTCAATCACCGAAATGGTGGAGCAACTTTATAGTTGGTGTTGACCTTTCTTTGGAGGTCTCTTGTGGCTAAACGGTAAGACCTATAAACAAACGGCTCTGGAATTACACTAGTGTACATCTACTTGCAAAAACTTATTTAACTAAGTGATTCTCTAGCGACAAACAAACAAACATAGTCCCAGAAACACTCCTTTCCATGCATAGCTAATCATGTTAGTGAGGGATAGAAATAGTGGTTGCAAGGCTTCTACTGTACCGACAAGCTACTTACAGCCTTTAAACCCCCCACACCCACCACAACCCCCTCGCTATGTGCTTAGTTATCATTGCCGCCACTAGGCCGGCCATCACTAAACAATGAAGCTGTACACTTGATCAATCTTGCGTCCCTCATGAGGTACTGTTTGTGCCAACTGTCGGCCAAAGCGGAACAAATGAACCACGGGAACAATAGCGCAACACTCTCAGGACAATAGAACGTGCAGGGAGGTAGTCAGTGGCGACGATAGACACATTCCAAGTACCCCATACAAAATATGTAGACTGGTAATGAATGAGTGGGTCAATGATCCCAGTCTACTCCAGACAGTAATAAAGAACACATAAGTTATCGCCTTGTTAACTAAGCTTCACTCATTTCAATTTATATGCTTAGCTCTGCTACTAGCTCTAAGTTACTCTCCACATCGTGATTTTTAAATGTGCATTTCCTGTCCATGAATATTGCTGATCAACTATCATCACATTTCTTCCCTTGCACTTAGAGGACGCTTTACTCGACTTCAAGATATATATATATATAAAATGATGAAAATACTTCACTTATATTTGAGAGAAACTATAAACATTTTGCTTCATTTATACTTTATGGCAGAATTAAATTATATTCTTCATTCACACATCAAGGTAGATTTGACTGCTTCGCTTCACTCCTACTTCATCTTATCGTCCTCCCACTTCATGCTACCTTCATTCTCAATTCATCTTGCCTTCATTCCCACTTCATGCTACCTTCACTCCCACTTCATGATACCTTCACTCCCACTTCATGCTACCTTCACTCCCACTTCATGCTACCTTCACTCCCACTTCACGCTACCTTCACTCCCACTTCACGCTACCTTCACTCCCACTTCATGCTACCTTCACTCCCACTTCATGATACCTTCACTTCCCACTTCATGCTACCTTCACTCCCAATTCATGCTACCTTCACTCCCACTTCATGCTACCTTCATTCCCAATTCATCTTGCTTTCACGCCCACTTCATGCTACCTTCATTCCCAATTCATCTTGCCTTCACTCCCACTTCATGCTACCTTCATTCTCAATTCATCTTGCTTTCACTCCCACTTCATGCTACCTTCACTCCCACTTCATGCTACCTTCACTCCCACTTCATGCTACCTTCACTCCCACTTAATGCTACCTTCACTCCCACTTCATGCTACCTTCATTCCCAATTCATCTTGCCTTCACTCCCACTTCATGCTACCTTCACTCCCACTTCATGCTACCTTCACTCCCAATTCATGCTACCTTCACTCTCACTTCATGCTACCTTCACTCCCAATTCATGCTACCTTCACTCTCACTTCATGCTACCTTCACTCCCACTTCATGCTACCTTCACTCCCAATTCATGCTACCTTCACTCCCACTTCATGCTACCTTCACCCCCACTTCATGCTACCTTCACTCCCACTTCATGCTACCTTCACCCCCACTTCATCTTACTCCCAATATGTACTGGCAGGTTAAGTCCAGGAGGGGCTTACTGGCAGGCTAAGTCCAGGAGGGGTTTACTGGCAGGTTAAGTCCAGCAGTGGTTTACTGGCAGGTTAAGTCCAGGAGGGGTTTACTGGCAGGTTAAGTCCAGCAGTGGTTTACTGGCAGGTTAAGTCCAGCAGTGGTTTACTGGCAGGTTAAGTCCAGGAGGGGTTTACTGGCAGGTTAAGTCCAGGAGGGGTTTACTGGCAGGTTAAGACTAGCAGTGGTTTACTGGGAGGTTAAGTCCAGGAGGGGTTTACTGGCAGGTTAAGTCCAGGAGGGGTTTACTGGCAGGTTAAGACTAGCAGGTGTGTACTGTTAGGTTTCAAGCGGCCCGGGACTACAAATATATACATTTATAAATACCACTGAAGCTATGTTTCAGTGTAAGCTGAAGTAATGAGATGAATTATTTCTTTTAGTAATAAATTTGAACGCGAGTTTATTATTATTATTACTACTACTACTACTACTACTACTACTACTACTATTACTACTATTACTACTATTACTACTACTACTATTATTACTATTATTATTACTATTATTACTACTATTATCACTATTATTATTACTACTATTATCACTATTATTATTACGATTATTATTACGATTATTATTACTATTATTACTATTATTATTATTATTATTATTATTATTACTATTACTACTACTATTATTATTACTATTATTATTACTATTATTATTACTATTATCACTATTATTATCACTATTATTATTTATTATTATTATTATTATTATTATTATTATTATTATTATTATTATTATTATTATTATTATTATTATTATTATTATTAGCACCACGTCACGAGTTTATTTCAGCTACAATATCTATGATAACGTTGCTATTCTCCACTTAAATCCTCAACTTATATCTACTTTATAGTTTCCACTGAAATGAACAAAAATGCATCTAGTTTTGAAGACAATAGTTGGGAGTCTATTCTTGATATATTTACGTTTGTAAAATGAGCTTTCACCCCCTACTTGTGTCGAGTACGAAACTATCACCAAACAAATGCTTACAAGTTTAGCTTATTTTTTATTTTTTTTACAAACGACCCCAAGAAACAGCAAACCAAAGTGTTAAACATTTATTGTCAAAGTATGTTTTCCAGATTATGTATACTGGCATCATAAGACTTACTAAATGGCACTTTTGATTAAATTGAATACAAACAACCCAAAAGAATTTAATGATTAGCTTAACTTTAGGTAGGTGCGGCAGCCCAAATAAAACCGACCACCCGCATCGCATATATTCAGTCCACCACTGCCAATCACTGTTTTTTTCAGACACGATCACTGTCAGAGAAGGTGGACCATGTCCAAGATAAACGGAGGAGATGGAGTCCATAGGGACGTTATCCCACTTGCGGAGATGGGAGACAATGGAACACACAGGTCAGTGTAGTGTGACAAGGAACACACAGGTCAGTGTAGTGTGACAAGGAACACACAGGTACTAAGTTGTGTTATAGCTCCCTACAGAGTTTTTTTCTCTGGTTCCCTACAGAGTACCTAAGTTTTGTCCTGTTTCCTTGTAGATAGCTAGTTTTTTCTCTGGTCCCCTACAGAGTACTAAGTTTTGTCCTGTTTCCTTGTAGATAGTTAGTTTTTTCTTTGGTCCCCTACAGAGTACTAAGTTTTCCCGTGTTTCCTTGTAAATTACTAAGTTTTGTTCTGGCCACTACAGAGTGCTAAGTTTATTCCTAGTTTCCTGAAGGGTTTGGTCTTTGCTCTTTGATACATATCTCTACTGCAGATTGTATGATCTACAGGAACTATGATGCCCCCACACTTCACCACGATGTTCCGAGGATCTCCAACAAACCCCGACACAGCATCATGTCTTACAACCCTCACATCTTCAGAGAGCTGGACGCTCCTACCACGTGAGTACTGGCTTCAAAGCTCAGCTAACCTTATTCGGTGGCCACATACTCTAAGGCAGTGGTCAGCAACCTTTTTAATATTACAGACCGTATGGGATCAAACAAATAAATAAGAATTGTTAGACCTATTTGTAAAATATTTCAACTTTAAATTTTGCTTAAGTTATTATTCTATTTTTATGAACAGAAATGTTTGTTTGATAAATCTTTTACACATAGGAGGATTTAAGGGGGTTGCTACTGTAGTTGTCCTAATTCATTACAAGTTAGTAAATCCAAACTTATTTGAAGAGTGTCCAGTAAACTTATTTAAATAAGCAAGTGTTAGCTCCGAAATAATGAATTTGTTTGTGCTGTTTCTTAATACAATCAAAATATTGCACTTTCTTATGAAGGTTTAAACTTGACCTTTTCAATTCCCCCCCCCCCCCCCCCTCACACTTTCCCACAACTCAACCGGCACCCCATAAATTAGACTCCCTAAATCCGCCTATGCTTTTATAAGCCAGATAAAATCAGTCGGCGAGCCAGATCCATCTTGTGGGCATTGGGTTGCCCACTGATGCTCTAAGGTTCAATGCTCAATAGGTTAGAGACGGTTGACGACAGAGAGAGAGATCGGGTTTGAATCCAGGTCTGTTATAATGAAGATTTTCCCTAAATGATTATTCACTCTTCCTCCACGCAAATGATGGTACAAGCGAATGCGGGTACCTTCCTCTAATCTTAATCTTGCTTGCACTTAACACATTTGCGTAGTTAGTATCTATGCGCATAGCCAGAACGGGTAGTAAGTGAGAAGTGATGCAAAAAAAATGCCCAGCTAATAATAGAATGATTAATGACGTAGTAGTAGTAGTAGTACGCAGGGTGACCCGTTCCACTTTGACCTTGAATTAGTTTCCGGTATTGTAATGATGATGTACGCAACAACGGCCCCCTTCCCCTAGTTTCCTGGTTTGGAAACACATCACATTAATAACAGTCTGATTCAAGAACTGTAAAATCTATAGACTACATTCAAACTTATCCTGAGACACCTCCATCCAATACCTAACTTTAAACCCAACTTCCATCAAATACACTCACATTATCCTCCCGTAGACGTCTTGGTATACCAAAGGGTCTCTTTTCTAAAGGTTTCCCTATTAACTTTGATTGGTGGTTTATGTTTTACGGTTGCACTTAATTAATAGAAGCAATCTTTAAATAAGAAATGATATTGATAAGAGGACATAAGATAGATAGCGTTGGTAAACCCTAGCCACAAATATAAAAAGCTTAAATGTGAGCATGAATTATTCCTATTTATCATAATAAGCGTTAAGGGGTAATTACAAACTAGTACAGTATCCATAGGCTTAAGGTGGTGGTGACAACCTGTGGGTCACGACCCACCTCCGGGGTTGCGACATGTTTCTGGTGGGGTAACATGCTTGTTAAGGTTATAGCTTTATTACTAACCTTTTAAAGTGGTTATAATTACTATAGGAAAGGGTAAGATTCAAATAGAAATGTGATTGTTTAAAATGATACAAACTGTTAAGCTACTGTCTAGGTTCCTTTTGGTTACTAAACTATGACATTTCCTTATTGATAATTTGGTGTAGCAATCTCGAGAGTGGCGCTGTTACTATAACTTACAAAATACTCACTGGGCACGTTACTTATTTTTTTGAGACAGATTTTTTTTACCACTGCATCTCACTACTACCTGTTCAGGTTGTACGCCTTTGTACTAATTACGCTAATGAGTTGAATGAGCAAATATTAATTTAGAGGAAGTGTACACTCATTTTCATGGATAAATAATGAGAACCTATTTAGGAAAAAACCACCCTTAATACACCCTACCAGTATTCAAACCCCGTTCTCCCTGTCATCGGCAGTATAGTTTAACACAAGAGTGACGCCTTAGGCCATGCAGCCACCGAAGCAGGTCTTCAGACATCTTAGTAGTATTCACATCGTAATTATATAAATAATTTATAATAATTAAATCATATGTGTGATATTAACGTCAGGATCGTTTGTTTGTCGGCGATGAAGTCAGGATTCAAACACCAACTGGGAGGGTTTTTGGGGTAGGATCTTACCTAAACGGTTTCTACTTCTCTCTCCACGCAATTAAAGGCATATTTTTTTAAATACATTTTAGCTACCTCACAAGTGTAATTAAATGCAGATAGCCTAGATGGGTAGTAAGATTAAGTGTAAATAACAATTTCAAAATTAGGACATGAACGCTTAGTTTGAGATAAAAAAGTTGGGGTAAAACCCTGCCAAATATTGTAAAACACTGGCCTAAAGTCATGTTGTTATTCTATGAGCCATAACTAACATTTTTATCATATTTATCTTAAATAGCCAGCTTTAAGATGTATGTATAGATATTGGTTTTTTAGAACAGCGTCTTACTATCCGTTCGGGATATACGCCAACTATTGTTTAATAACTACATAAGTATCTAGATAAATGTACTTCCTGTATGTATGACCTAGTTTTGACATTCTTTTAAATGTATTCTATAAAGTTGGTATCCCTTGAGTCAGGTCATTGTTGATGTGGTGGATTTGTAAGGGGAGAGAGGGGGGTATGGACACCTTCACTAACATATCAAGATAAAATTCAAGGTCAAAGGGAACGAGGTAATCCTGCCTACTACTCATAGCCTAATAGGTTTGAATGCTGATAAAAGATCATATATGAAAATGAAGGTTTATCATTGAAAACCATTAACTTGTTCCAGGAACACAGAAACGTTAATTCATCTCTTGAAAGGAAGTCTAGGAACGGGAATATTAGCCATGCCTAACGCCTTTCTGAAAGCCGGACTAGCTGTTGGGACAGTCGGCACTATCCTTATTGGCAGCCTGTGTATCTACTGCTTGCACATACTGGTGAGTGTATCTACTGCTTGAATACTGTTGAGTGTATCTACTGCTTGAATACTGGTAAGTGTATCTACTGCTTGAATATGTGTACTAGTGAGTGTATCTACTGCTCGAATATATGTACTATTGAGTGTAGCTACTGCTTGAATACTGGTGAGTATATCTACTGCTTGAATATGTGTACTAGTGAGTGTAGCTACTGCTATACTGGTAAGTGTATCTACTGCTTGAATATGTGTACTAGTGAGTGTATCTACTGCTTGAATACTGGTGAGTATATCTACTGCTTGAATATGTGTACTAGTGAGTTTAGCTACTGTTATACTGGTAAGTGTATCTACTGCTTGAATATGTGTACTAGTGAGTGTAGCTACTGCTATACTGGTAAGTGTATCTACTGCTTGAATATGTGTACTAGTGAGTTTAGCTACTGCTATACTGGTAAGTGTATCTACTGCTTGAATATGTGTACTAGTGAGTTTAGCTACTGCTATACTGGTAAGTGTATCTACTGCTTGAATATGTGTACTAGTGAGTGTAGCTACTGCTCGAATATGTGTACTAGTGAGTGTATCTACTGCTTGAATATGTGTACTAGTGAGTGTATCTACTGCTATACTGATGAGTATATCTACTGCTTGAATATGTGTACTAGTGATAGTGAGTATATCTACTGCTTGAATATGTGTACTAGTGAGTGTAGCTACTGCTATACTGGTGAGTATATCTACTGCTTGAATATGTGTACTAGTGAGTGTATCTACTGCTTGAATACTGGTAAGTGTATCTACTGCTTGAATATGTGTACTAGTGAGTGTAGCTACTGCTTGAATACTGGTAAGTGTATCTACTGCTTGAATATATGTACTAGTGAGTGTAGCTACTGCTATACTGGTAAGTGTATCTACTGCTTGAATATGTGTACTAGTGAGTGTAGCTACTCTGTGTAATAAGATGAAGGCGCTTGTCTTCCCTCTAAACATTGACTGATATTGACACTGTGACAGGTGAAGAGACAGTACGACCTCTGTAAGAAGATGAGGGTGCCCATGCTCAGCTACCCTAAGACGATGGAGATCGCTTTACAAGATGGGCCCGGACCTTTGAGGGGAGCAGCTAAATACTCTGGGTAACATTATCATCTACTCGACATTATTATACCGGTCACAAGGTTATTGTGTCCATCCAGATGGCTCACGGCTCTATCCTAGACCCATGGACGATCGGTCACAACACAACATTGTTAACATTCTTCCTACAGCTGAATTTCTGAATCAGTATGCAGGCAACTCACCGTCAATGAACGAGTTCCGTTCCAATTCGTTGTTAGTTATGTCTATCTTGCAATTCTGAGAGCCTTTACGATACGTATCGTATACAAAGGGTACAGGAGGAAAAGAGGGAGGGTCTAATTATAACTAAAATTTAGTTAATCCTGCCATCTGTTAGACAGCCATGAAAACTTTCTAATTTACTTTACTGTGAAAAGAGGTCTCTGTCATATTTGATTTTTTTAAAAATATTTGCAGGGTTATATGTGTGGTTTAAAGTTGTGGAAAATGTATGTAATGTAACTTTCCTCGTTTCTCCCTGTACCCTTAAATTTATGTTCAGTATTTCGTCCTATAAGGAACTATATCTATTGGCAACTTGAATAATACTGTTGAAGGATTTGGTTCATTCGTTACAGCGAAATTTCGTAGATCGAACGTTCGTGAACCGAGAGTTGCCTGTAGTAATCTATACTTATAAAATAACATGTCCTGACTGACTGATTCATCATCGCCGAGCGCAAACTATCAAGGCTACAAGCATGAAATTCGGACTGTATATTCATTTTGTTATGTAGGCACCCACTAAGAAAGGATTTTAGAAAATTCCACCCCAAAGGGGTCAAAATAGGGGATGATAATATGTATGAAAGTCCGTCATTTTGAAAGTTACATAAACAAAATTTTGTATTTCGGTTATTGACGTAAAACAAATAAATACGTGTTTCAGGAATTTTGGAAATTTTATTTAATAAGGGATGAAAAAGGGGGTGAAAGTTTGTATCGGACTTGCATTATTTTTGATCTGAGGTCAAGTTATGGTCATCAACGTAACATAATATTTTAAATTAATCTGTAAATACATATGTATATTTTCGTATTTGTATATAATCAACTTCCACGCGAGCAAAGCCGCGGGCAACAGCTATCTAGTTTTATTATAATTTAGATTGTGTTCTCATACCATTTCCTTAGATTTATATAAAACAGCCTTTAAAAAAAAATTGTACGGTCCACCGCTTAGATTTTCTCTCGGCTTTGTCTTAAAATGGACGTTTATTAAAAATGTGTAAGATTTATGAAGTGAAGAAATAGGTCTAAACATTGTTGTAGAAACACTACACCAAAGATTATAACTGAAATAATAATACACTGTTACTTACTCTATGGTATTAGGAACTAGGAGCATTATTAAAGAAACATCGAGAAAAGAGAAGCATCTTTGTCCACCAAAAAGTATAAGAATCAAATTCAATCTTAAAGACCTGAATTAAAAAATAAATATATTCGATAACAGCTAATAAACTATTGGTTTTATGAAAATGCATTCAAAGTAAAAGATTTTTATCTTTAATAGTACTACAACATTACAATTATAAGTTACTTCGAATCTAATCTAATTGCAAAGAAATGAGAAAAATTGGAAAATTTTCCTCCTGTAAAATATCCTGTCATTTTCATGAGAAAATGAGAATTGCCATCTTGTTTATAATGATAAACAGTATCTATAAATAAAATTTAATAAAAATTGCCCTAGGGAATTTCGAGAAAATCAATTTTTCTCTCTTTTTCCTTCAGTAAATTACCCTTAAATTTAGGGTTGGATATCTAATTCCATAAAACTCTTGGGGAGACCTTATTAAAACCCTAGATACCAAATTATAGTCCAATCGGTTAAATAGTTTTGGCTCTAGCCCGAAGTACGGACAGACAGACGGCAATACGAAAACAACTTTTTTTTTGTTTTAGGGGGTCATGAACTGTCGACATTAATCAAAATCTCAAGTTATATTAATTTTTGACTATCACAATACTTCCTCTCCGTGGTGTCTAGAGAAAGTAAAAATATTGACAACTCAAGAAATGTTCTCATCCGAACTATGTCTTTAGATCAGTGGTTCCAATTACCTACCAGTCAAGGACCCCCAAGAAGCTCTTTGAGATCGGTGGACCCCCATTTTTTCTAATCATCAGAATCTAATATATTCTATTTTTAGAAAATACCCCACCCCACCCTATATTAATAATTTATGTTAAAAAACCTACAAAACCGGGAATTTGGCACAGTAAATCCGAGTCAAATGTATTTTTACATACTTCTATTTTTACATTAACTCTAGTTGTAATAATTAATAATGAATATAATAGTAATAGTTAACATAAAAAAGGTTAGTTAGGCATTCATGAAAATGTATTAACTATTAAAAAGTTCAAATTTATTAATTTAGGTCTAGTATTAGTGAGATAAGTGAAACTTTTTTTCTCGCCACTTCTTGAAGGCTGGACACTTAGACTCGAAAATCTGAATCCATATCGAGTCTCTTTTTATACTTGTTTTTCATGTAGCACTGCACAGGTGTGTGAGGTGGAGGGGAAGCTTTTTATTGATTAAGATTAGGCCTAGTGTTGTTTAATTATTACTTTAACTTTTTATTTTGTTAAACTTTGATGGTTGTTACGGACCCCCTAGGAACAGCTCGTGGACCACTATTTGGGAACTATTGCTTTAGATCATTGCTTTGGAATGTTGGATCTTCTGACGGTGCCTCCTAACTAAGTGCCAATAGGCTACCAACCCTTCCCAATAAAACTTAGCTTGATTTCATGAAAACCACCTCTGTAGACTAGTGGTCAGAGTTCCTGTTTACAGATCCAAAGTCCCAGGTTCGATTCCTGCAGCTTCCAGGATTTTTCTATGAAGCAGTGGTTCTGTAACGCGGTCAGCTCAGCCTCACGAGGACACACTAAGAGGTACCTGAATGAAAAGGTAGCGGTTACGGTCTAAAAACTTAGATTAACAGCTGAAGGCTTTGTTGTTCTGATAACACGACACCATCTATCCGCAGAAGTTGGCACTATATTTTACACCAGAGAGCGATCGCTAGGTTATGGCTCGATTTCTGGATGATGCCGTGGAGTTTTTTTAAAGGTAATCTTTTGTAGGTAATGTTCAATTCTGCAATACTTTGTTTTATTTCAGAACAGTGGTGAATGCATTCCTAATCCTCTATCAGTTGGGCATTTGTTGCGTATACATCGTATTTGTTGCTACTAATATCAAACAGGTATGTTCTTAATCACACACTTTATAAGGCTGTTTTCCGCCTTACACAAGCGGTTCATAATGATTGTCGTAGCTATTTAAGTGTTTTTTATTAACTTTTTAAATAATTATTATTGCGCTTCTGGGCTACATCGCTTGTGCCCAGTATGTGTAAAGATTAGCCAGTACTGATGGACCGTTGCTCAGGGTCCGCCCGAATGTACTAATCGTACATCCTTTCCGTAGAGGCTTTTTCTATGTCCCGATGAGATGAAATGAGATTATGGTGATATGAGGCTGTGGAACCAGTGTAAACACTTAAACCTAACTTAAGTCTAACTAACCAAACCCTGGAGACCGTTGGGGTGATTCCCCTTTCGGGAAAAATATCCATGATACCAGCTGGCAATTGAACCCTAGACCCCTAGATTTGTAGCCAGGTGCACTTACCACTACACCACGGGGCCGGTTAGCTTTTAAATGATCGATAGCAATAAAAGCTAGACAATGATTTAACCCCTCCTCTCCTCCCCCCCAAAAAACTCATATATATTAATTCAGAGGTGTTTATTTCCTTTGTTGGTGAGTTCTGTCATTGTTTGCAGGTCGGAGACAAGTACTATCGAGAGATGGACGTCAAGATCTACATGCTGATACTACTGGGTCCTCTCATACTCATAAACTACATCAGGAACCTCAAGCTCCTGGCCCCCTTTTCCGTCTTCGCCAACATAATCACGTTCGTGGGTCTGGGGATTACCATGTACTACTTGTTCGACGGGATACCTTCTCCAATGGAGAGGCAGCTCGTCGGTGACGTCAAGGATTACCCTCTATTCATCGGGACCACCCTCTTCGCGCTCGAAGCCGTCGGAGTCGTACGTACCCGTTCACTTTGTCTCACCCAGGGGAGGAGAGGAGGGAGGTCATCGATAAGGTGGGATTATTTCAACTGAGTGGTACAAGGGAAAATGGGAAAGTCTCATTACACACATTTTCCAAGAAAACAGCTTTAATATCTCAAACCCTATAATGACCCTATCAAATACTAATGTAAATATAACAGAGATCTCTTGTAACCATAAGCTAAAGCACATTAGAAAGGTCTCATGGTTGTCTTAACAGATGGCAGCACTAACTTAATATAAGCTACAATTGGACTTTCCCTCTTTTCCCCTGTATCCTTAATTATTGAGATGTTTTTCCTCACATTTTTTTCCTGTTCAAATGATTTTGGCATCATTTTAAAAAGGTGTTATTCTTGTGTTTGGAGCTTGTGGCGCTCAATTATTTACAAAAACTGTCGGCACATTCCACTCCTCGGTTGTTATCATGCTCGCCACGAGACGGCACGCGAGAGAGTTTAGCCATTAGGTGGTCGAGCGATAAGGCTGACTTTATATCCACACATAACTAATAGTGAATGGAGTGTGGATCTGTACGGGGTAGTCTGTGGGACAGGGGTTGGCACGGGGTTGTATTTGGATGTAGGTGGAACAATGCCTGAGGGATATAACTGGGGGGGCTGTGCCTATCACTGGACTCTGCACAAAGAATATAGGTAACTTCTGAAATGTAACCAGTGACCTTTGTGAATTGTTTAAATACCAACGATTTATGTGAACATATAACTTAAATGTTAGAGAAGCTATTTTGATGTATTTGGCTCATCTTGCCATTTATCCTACTATTTTGGTTTGCTAATTATAGATGATTAAGTGTGTATTTTTTTATTAATTAATAATTGCCTTGCATATTTTGTGTCTGTTTAATTTGTGATGACATTATAACGTTCACCTGGACCCGCATTTGTGAAGTGTCTACGACTCCCGTTTATGTTACGACATGTATTTAGATTAATGAAGTTGAGAGCTCAGAAAGACTATTTTGAGGAGACTGAGGGACTTTGGCTTCAGGAAAAGGTTTTATACAGAGGTCCAGACTCACAGTCAGAATTATTGCACCTCAATTACGAATCGAAACCATATAGAAGACGACACCACGGCTTGAAACTGAATACAAGATTACACTCACCTAGAATGGGATGGGCCAATTTTACCTATGAAATTGACCCATTTCATTCTGGTATAGGTAGGTGTCGTCTTTCTTGAGGCGTGTTAAGGCTGACTTTGCATCTGGCCCAAAGGCTAATTTTGAATGTCGGTATGATAGTTAAAGTAACAGACAATTTGTATCTGGTTCAGGATGCCTCAGAACCTTTGAATGCAGTACAGTGAAGTGTCTGAACTTGTCCAAAATATTTTTTAGATTACACAGGGTTCTTTAACAAGTGCATGTCCGTCGTTGTGTTTCAGATTATCGCCTTGGAAAACAACATGAAGAAGCCACAGGATTTTGGAGGTTACACAGGTGTCCTTAACAAAGGGATGTCCGTTATTGTGTTCTTATATGTATTCGTGGGCTTCGTTGGTTACCTCAAGTATGGGGAGAATGCCATGGGCAGCGTCACCTTAAATCTTCCCACCGATGAGATGTGAGTATTATTATAGCGTTGTGGGGAGAGGATACCATTGGAGGAACGGCCCATTGTATTTTGTGAAATGTGTATTTTCCCACCAATGGGGTGTAAGCCGGATCGTGAGGAAATACGTGGATCCTGATCTGTTTCAGTCTTGCCCAGAGTGTGAAGATTATGTTTGCCGTAGCTATCTTTATCACATACGCCCTGCAGTGCTACGTCCCGGTGGAGATTGTGTGGAACACTTACCTGAAAGAGCGGATGGCCAAGCGTTCCGAAACGATGCAAACATTGGTTGAGTACCTCATGAGGACTGCGATGGTGCTGGGAACCTGTGAGTACTTCTATTGGTGTTTACTAGAGCTAGGAATCACCCATATTTCTGTGAACGCCTAGCATGCACAACCCACATAATCTATTTTCGCTTATTGTAGGTCGAGGCCATGTTTTAACTCTCCGAAGAGTACTGGATGATCGTGTGATTGTGCATGTAGTTTAAGGCAAAGCAAGCTCAATTAATAGAGCCCTTCTTTTACGCCTGGAAAAAACACTATATGGCGATCAATAATTTCAGTAATTGATAGATTTATTGGTATTTGAGTTTTAACTAACCAAAAATCATACCATATTGTTGATTCAGATAAGAAGTTATCATTATCATAATATTATTGAACATCTGTTGCTAATTTGTCGACATATTTTTACTAATATTTTTCATTTGTTGGGGATGTAGCTCAGATTAACCAAATGTTTCTTCATGTTCATCTAAAAATTGAGATCTCAATGAGGAAATTAAAGAATCTACATATGGAATAAAAATTGATCGTCTATAATCGTCATTTATAGCCACTGGGATGATTTGTTCTTAGAGTTGTTTTTTGTCTTGTCTTGTCTTGGTATTAAAAGCTCAACATTTATTTAATCTGCAATATTATTAGCAGTAGTAAGTATATCTTAAAAAATTGAACCGAGTTTTCCCTACTCTGCAACAGAATATTTATTATTTCCTATACATGATTGTTCACTTTTAATAAATCTAATTCAGGGACCTATAAAGATTGAGTTATTGATTTTAATATTGAAGAATATTTACTTATTACTATAAGAGAAATGATAGCCTTGGAGTTAATATAAGTGTTATATACAGTTGATACACCGTCTGCTTTGATTTGGCATTGCCATTTTGGGAGAAATTTTCCAGCTAGTTTAGAATTTTTATAAAATTATCTGCGAGTATTCAAATACTTTTATGTTTTTGCGTCCCAGCGTGTTTCGCACAGCATAGGAATATCTGGTACAGTAGCTCTTCTCATGGAACGTTCTCGGAAACAGTTAATAATGGCTTTTATTGTACCAACTACATTTCGGATATCGTATAAATAATTTAAATCATGCACCACTAAATTGAGGTGATGCTAGATGAGAGGAACAGTATACGAACATTGCTTTTGGATACACATTTCTAATTTTTGCTTGTACGTCTCCTTCCTTTTCTGCCAGGGCAGAGCAACCATCGTACCCTTGTCCAACTAAATTTTCCATATCTAGTTTGAAATTCGAACATGCTTTAATATTATATGTGGATATATCTTTTGTACTACAATCTAAAACTGGTACAAATCCCAAAAATTCTTCTCTGATATTCGTTTCTCCATTAATATGCTCAGAAAATCTAACTCCTAGATATAATTGCTCCATTCCTTCACTATTGGTCGTTTCATCAGTCAAAATCGAAAATCCAACAGCAGCATTAGCAGCGGCCACTATGTAATTTCGAATAATGTTTCAGCAAATATCAAGAATTTCATTTTGGGTTCTTATGGAACAATATTTGACATTGTTGCTGAATGTTTCCAAGTGAGTTTTTAAAACACTATCCCCTGCTTCAATTCTGAAATATAATAAATTTTGAAAATTTCCTGTGGTACTTAATTTGCCTTGAAGACGAAGGTCAATTGTTTCGCAAAAAAAACTAATGTCGACATATTGAAAAAAAAACTCATTTCTTCTACGGTAGTATGAGCACCATTATTTATCTGTAACTTTACCGGCTGTTATTTTCTTTCTGATATAGGCTATGTGCACCAGTACATGATGCCGCTCAGATTTTCCCTGCAATAACTTAAAAACGCGGCCGTCTTGCGCGCTCGTGTCGTGAATTCAAATATCGTCTGCACGTTACACGGTGCCTATTGACACGACGTTGGATCCAATATTGAAAATTTATGCCATTGAGAATTTATATGAGCTTGTGCGGCTTCTTAAAATTATCTATATTTTACAAATGCCGTATTAATAAATGCCCTTTGATATTGTCTTTTCACTTTTTGTGAAAATAACACTAAAAAAATTACATAAAGCACGTTTTAAAATGCTGAGTATGCTATCCAAGGTTTATAATGAAATAACCAGGCATGACGAAAAGCTTTATTGGTACGGATTGAGTAACGAAAATGTCACAAACCAATCATAAGATAGATTCTGGAAATAGCTACGGAACAGTTTTATAATTAGACCAACAATGTGCTACTGTAATAAGAAAGAACAGACTTCTTGAAATTATGACGACGCTACAGCGCATAAGTATACTATTGTATTGTACCATTTTCAGAACTGATCAATCTGTAATGAATTAAAAAGTACATACTCCAGTGCCGACCCCCCCCCCCCCCCCCCCCCCCCC
>CABFVZ010001829.1:35022-50461 GCA_902151445.1 Timema monikensis | reverse complement strand
CCTCTCCCCCAATTCCCTGCGGACACCCATGCTATTGTTCTTGTTACAATACTAATATTGCTATGTCTACAGTCCTACTATTGCATTTGTTACAGTCCTACTATTGTTCTTGTTACAGTCCTATTATAGCTATTGTTAATGTCCTACTATTGTTCTTGTTACAGTCCTACTCGCGGTCGCCATCCCCCGACTAGAACTGTTCATCTCCTTGTTTGGCGCGCTCTTCTCTCAGCTCTAGGTATAGCCTTCCCAGCCCTCATAGAGCTGTGCCTGTTCTGGCCGGACAAGTTCGGCTACTGCCGGTGGATCCTGTTCAAGGACATCCTCATCATCCTGTGTGGGATATTCGGTCTTGTTATCGGAACCTACACCAGCCTGCTCGGTATCATCACCTCAATGCTATAAGAATATTTTCAGGCTGGTCTAGGGAGATGTACAGCTACACTGTAATGTTATGGCCTGTTAGAAGTACAGACACATTGTAATGTCATGACCTGTCAAATGTACATCTACATTTTAATGTCATGGCCTGTCAGATCTACAACTACATTGTAATGTCATGGCCTGTTGGAAGCACAGACACATTGTAATGTCATGGCCTGTCCAATATACATCTACATTGTAATGTCATGGCCTGTCAAATGTACATCTACATTGTAATGTTATGGCCTGTCAAATGTACATCTACATTTTAATGCCATGGCCTGTCAAATGTACATCTACATTGTAATGTCATGGCCTGTCAGATCTACAGCTACATTGTAATTTTATGGCCAGTTAGATGTACAGCTACATTGTTACGCCACGGGCTGTTAAAGACAAAGCTATATTTTTATATAATGACCTGTAAGATATACAGCTATATTTTTATGTCTTATCCTGTTAGAGGTAAGGCAACATTTTTATCTCATATCCTGTGAGATGTACAGTTACATTTTTATATCACGGCCTATGAGCCGCATAGATACCGATACTGAGGAAGGGGTTGGGGTGGGAGGGAATGGCTACATTACCCCACCTCCCTGTTTTATTATAGAGGGTGCAAGGTCTTGAAAATATTATTTACTAATTTACTTATTATTTTCTCGACCAGTGCCATTGAACAAGATTAATTATACTATGCCTACTCATCATTTATTCAAAATTTGAATCTATGATTTTTTTTATGAAACATACAAAAGTATTAAAAGTCTTGTTGAGGTTAAATACAGTTAAAGTAAATCAATGATAAAGTAGAGTGAAAAAAAAAAAAAAAGAAATTAGTCCCAGCCTTAGGTTTTGTGAACAAATTATTTGACAAGCAATTTATACCAATAAGTTTAAATCACTTACATTTGTTATCCACATGACTGATGGATGCACCACCTATAGTTCATGACCGATGGCCATGTTAGACAGTAACGCTTTTGTGATTTGTGTATTGTTTAGCCTGTGCTATAAGGCCACATAGTTCTATACACTGGCGTGTTTGATTTTCTCCGTTTTTATACATTAGTTTGTGATCTTTGTATTGTGCAGCCTATGCTATGAGGTCACATAATTTGTTTATAGTTATAGACTGGAGTTTATTTTTCCTACATTCTTATGTGTATTGTGTAGCCTGTGCTATGAGGCCATGTAATTTGTTTATAGTTATAGACACTGGTGTGTTTGAGTTTTTTCCATTAAAAAAAAAATTGATTTAGTGAAAACGGATGTTTGCTTATGCTTAAACAGTTAAAACCGATTTTGAAGTCTCAGAACTCATTAATGTGAGTGAAGGTTAATTATTATTATTATTATTATTAGCACCGCGTCTTACTACCCATTCGGGTTATACGCACTTACGCTAATGTGTAATGGTAAGGTGATTGTGAGATGAANTTCGGGTTATACGCACTTACGCTAATGTGTAATGGTAGGGTGATTGTGAGATGAAATGAAGGACCTACAGTTTAACGTGGAATCCGAACCACGGTGGAGGCCTGGCATTCCCCACATTCACAAGATGTCTTGTCAGAGGTGAAGGAAGGGTTTGGTAATCAGATAAATCTTTGCCGGGACCGAGGATTGAACCCCGGCCGCCAGCATAGAAGTCTGACACCTTACCCCTAGACCACCAGGTCACCGACGTTAAGGTTAATTGATAGGTAATATTGATAGCAAAATTAAGAGGACTTCAAGTAGTGTGAACCAAAACCAATGCTCAAAAATTTATTTCTATTTTAAGAAAAGCAAAGTGAATTCATAAGGTAGTAAAAACAATTCCCCCACCACAATGTTAATATGTTAGTAAGTTTCCCAGTTTCGAATAGCTGTAGTTGATTATATATATGTATTTATATGTTGTTCAACCTCCCACTCAATTCCCCCATGGTGTGTTTTTTTTGACTCAAACTAGCTTAACCTGGACATAATGTCATTTTGCCCCTCCTGAGCTGTACAGCTACATTATTATGTCATGGTCTGTTAGATGTAGAGCTACATTGTAATCTCATGGGCTGTTAGATGTACAAATTTGTGATGTTACATGCTTATAGTATGATTTTGGTAGGAAGAACAGTAGAAGTTAACTACAAAAGTTACAAAAACAATTTTAATATATTCATACGTCAAGTCATGTGATAAGGAGGCTGTCACTTTTGATAGATATTACCAATACCTATAAAATAACACAAATAATATAGTAAAATAACACAAATAATATAGTAAAATGTTATCACTGTTGGCCATAAAGAAATATATTTTAATTTTCTCTACTGTTCTTCCAACCAAAATCAGGGTATAGTTGCTATGTTATCTAATGGCTTGCAGGTAGTCAAGGCCGTAGTCAGAAATTTTATGAACAAGATATATATGGCTTTATTTATGGTTCAAACAATATTAAAATTAAGGTACAAGTACAAATTAGGGGGCTGTGTTACCATGAAAAGCACTTCAAAGAGCATCCAGAGGTGTTTAGTATCTAGAATTTTTCCTAGCCTCCAGCAATTAGGGGGTTATGTTGCCGTAAGAAACACTTCATATAGCTTCTAGAGGTGTTAAATATTTAGAATTTTTCCTAGCCTTCGGCAGTTAGGAGGTTATGTTGTCATAAAAAAATTCAGATAGCCTTTAGAACTATTTATCATTTATAATTTTTTTCTACCTTGCTGCAATTGGGGGATGTGCCCACCAACCCTATTATTGGCTGGCTGCGGCCTTGCAGGTAGTACAGCTTTATTACTGTAACAATTGTTTAAAAGGTGTTTTATAGTATCAGCACAATCAGGGGATGTTCGGTTAGCTCTGATCTGCTGGTACCAAAATATGAACCAAGACCAACTCTTCAACCTCATTATCTTGTAAATGATCGTTATTAAAACAAATACGATGATACACTAGAGTTTAACTATCAGACAACTAGGCCTACATATTTTGTTTGTTTTTTTAAATACTAGTTATATGAATACCATTGTGTCATTATATGTCTTTAGTTTTTCAAGCAGTTGACTCCAAAAATAAACATGTTAAAACAAATCACAATTTTTAATATTCCATAAACACCTCTATTCATGTAATGGTGTATGGATTTTAAAAGGGCGTTGAACTCAGGAATGCAAAGTTGACAAATGTTTAGCACATGTGGTGGAACATCCTCAGTTGTCAGTCTCCAAGAGCTACACTCAACACTATAAATCCAACACATGTGTGGAACATCAGCAACATGCGTGGAAAAATTATTATTTAATGGAGTTTGCTGCAGTATTCTTAAGTAACACTAGATTTCAACTAAACAAATTTGATTTAGATTATGTATCTATATTTCAATATGCTGATTAGTTAAGACTATGAGGTATGCACTACCCCATTTTATTACTCATATTAAATATATTTTCGTTGTGACAAATTTTTTAGGAAAAATCTTTAATGTTTTAGTTAGTCGTGACCAGAGTAGATATAATATAAATAAAAAATAGTAATTTTTATCATTATTATTGTTACTATACATTGTTGTGTTGCTATAATTTACAAATAAACCAGCTTTGATAAATTTATTTTAAGTGATTTACTCAAGTTGTTGTAACGTTCTGGAATTACGTTACCGCGATGGGCGCCTATTGAAGAATTATGATTAATACACTTTTCATTTTGACATGTTTTTTTATTTCTGAATCAGTTTAATTAATGCGAAAATAGATCATGTCGAAATATATACGTGGGCTAGCGCGGACAGGTGTTGCTAGACGCCAAGTGAGTTCTGGACACCAACTGCCAACTGACAACTGCCTTTACGTTGCACCATACTTTGTATATATTCCTTGGTCATGGAAGCTTCGAGAAGGTTTAGTTTAGAAAAACAAAATACAAGACAAAAACATCTCGGTCTTACTGGGAGCTTCGAGAGCCGGAAAATGACTCAAGTTACATTTTAAAATCTCTCTTCGAACCTTCGAGAAGAGGAAGTTATTATTTGAAAAATATATATATAGTCAAAATGACTTGACTGGTGTCACGTGCGTGACGTCACTGATCAGTGGCTTTTGCCTTCTTAGAAGAAGAAGTGCTTTAAGCGCCATTTAATATACTACATAAATTTAAATGAAATAAGATACGTTTATAAAATTAGGATGATATTATTGTCAATGCTTTCACATACTTTTTAGGGGCAAATCAGTTACATTACATTGTGTTCCATGAAATGATTTGGTTTGCATCTATCAGGAATCTTTGCGGCCCGAATCGCAGACATTTAATATCAGCTCATTGCAGAGGTAGGTACCAAGGTAGGTACCAAGGGAGGTGGCACTCTTTAAGAGGGTGCAGTACCCTTAGTGCAAGCCAATAATACTCGCTACAAGTGGGCGCATTATGCATGCTTAAAACCGGGATTAGTTTCATGAACGGCTAGTAATTATTATGTAATACCTGGCTTTTCAAATGGTACAAACAACTTTTTTTTTTATAAACCTGTTCTTTATAGCTAATTAAGTGAATGTCATAAAAGTTTGTTAAAACATCAAATATTTTACATGTTCCTTTTGCAATAAAGTTCACTCTGACCAGTGCTTTTATTACAAACTGTGAGCTGTGTGCACTATCTCACTTTGGCCAGTTCTTGTCTCACAAACTGTGTGCACTGCGTATGATTCTCCAGTTAGGAGATAATAATTCTGACCATGTTTACTGAGGGTTGGTTTTTCATAAAAGGTTTTCCCTCTCTTCCTCCACACAAATATAGGTACATTTCCTCTAAATTATACCTTCTTCATTCCTACCACATTAGCGTAATTAATGTATATGTGTAGCTCGAAGGGGTAGTGAGGTGTCATGAATGAAATGACGACAAAACACTATTCATTTTGGATCAGATCTTTTTTTAATAAATAAAAACATTTTTACAAGTGTCCTCTTGTCATGAAGTAAACAACTTTGAAAACAGTTGATATAACAGCATCTTGGTGATTCTGGAAAACATTTGTGTCAAATAAATGGTTCTTGAAAGTGATTTGTATTGTCAGTCGCAGAACTCTACTCTAATTCAACAACAAACCATTACACTGCATATTTAATATAGAATATCTATTTAAACTTAAATTCATCTGGCATGAAAATTAATGTTCATAAACCACAATTGCCAGAATAATTTTCAGCTCACAATACATCTCTTCTCTCTCAACTGACAAAACAAATCTATCTCTCTAAATTGACAATACATGTTTCAAGCGAGAATATACGTCTCAACTAATAATACATGTCTCAACTTATATGTGTATTGTATCTGTAGAAAAAACCTGTCAACTTGACCCAACACCAAGTTACGAAACAAAAGGGATAAACCTAAGGTCACACACGAGAGAGAAGTGGTCAGAAGGGTAGTTCCAGGAGGGTACTCTCCCCTCCCCTATATCCTCCCCACTGGGGAACTCGAGCAGAGAGTCCACAGAGAAACTGTCCCGGGAGTAGAACACATAGTCTATAGTATGACACACCTCCCCCTCCTCCCGCACCTTCCAGGTGGTGTACGGGGGCTCCTCCCCTCCGACACTCAGACTCGCATATGCGCTGGCGAGTCTGAGGAACTCGTGACTCAGGATAGTGTGGTATACAGGTTCCGTGGGCTCGGCATTGAAGTCCCCGCAGAGCAGGACCGGTCGAGGCCCCGCATGGGCGTGAACGAACTCCAGGAAGTCCTTGCCCTGCTCATTACGCAACGTAGATAGGAGAGCTCCGTTGCGGGCCTTGAGGTGAGTTGTGGCGACACAAATCTCTCTTCCTGTGCCTCGTAGCTTCAGGACAAGTAAGATGGCCACCTAGGGTAAATGTTATGTGTTAGTACATATACAGGTAATATAGGAACATTTAGGAGGCACAAGATGGCTAGTAAAGGGGGCCCATTCCCAAGGCGATAGCGAAGCAACCAGGTTGAAAATATAGTTGATCTGAAATTGCTGGAGTATTTGGTTCCTGTCCCAGCTCCCCTTTCACTAGGCGACATACAAGCGACTTGGGTGTCAACTAATCTTTTTCTCTGTCTTGTTTCCATCAGTTTAAGGTAGCCCTTAGTGATATGTGGGCATACATTCATACATACATGGTTTTTGAGCGATGAAATGCAAAGTTGGAGGGTAGAGAATGCAAGTTAAGGTTCATATTTTTGCAGTTTTTGTGCCCAAAAACATTTTTTGTCCATTATAAATACAATATTGCTATTGTAAATATGTTTAATTTCTTACAGATGGTGATATCAACAGTCCTTGAATATTTGTCATTAGCATTGTGGTTATTTACCAGGAATGTTTATCCTCGTTTAAAAAGTTTCTGATAAAATGCTACTATTCTACTGAAGCAAAATTTTATTTATTTTGGTCAAAAAAGGGAGTTTTGTCATAAAAACTGCAAAAAATATGTATCTTTATTCACATTTCCTTCCCACATTCAAAGTTTAGTTAGCAGGTCAAGTGATCTTGTTGTCAACGTCCATCAACTGTGCAATTTTCTTCAGATTGCCAGCGAATGCAATCAAAATATCGCTTGGGCGATCTGAATATCGTCTGCAATCTGATTGCATTTGCCACTGACAAAGAGAAATTAGGTTGAAAGCAACGAGATTGTCAACCTGATTGCGTCAATATCACCTCGTGAATGGGCCCCTTAAGGGGTAGTGTAAAGTTTAATAGAAAGTAAGGTACCTGATTTCTCTGCACCCTCCACACTAAGGATCCTTGTCTCTCCTCTATAAGATGGCTACTAAGTGAGGTTGTAAAGTGTATTAGAGTGTAAGATACCTGATTGCTCTGCACCCTCCACACTAAGGATCCTTGTCTCTCCTCTATAAGATGGCTACTAAGTGAGGCTGTAAAGTGTATTAGAGAGTAAGATACCTGATTGCATAGCACCCTCCACACTAAGGATCCTTGTCTCTCCTCTATAAGATGGCTACTAAGTGAGGCTGTAAAGTGTATTAGAGAGTAAGATACCTGATTGCATAGCACCCTCCACACTAAGGATCCTTGTTTCTCCTCTATAAGATGGCTACTAAGTGAGGCTGTAAAGTGTATTAGAGAGTAAGATACCTGATTGCTTTGCACCCTCCACACTTCAAGGATCCTTGTTTCCATCTTGAGCAGCTCTAACTTGTCCTTTCTATAGAAGATAGCACAACCATCAGATCCATTGTTCCCTTTGATATAGAGACAGGGAGAGTCTGGTTTGGGGAAGAACATCCCAGAGTAACCAAGACTCCCCAAGACCTTCTTCAGGAAATTGAAGTGATCCACCTCCTGGAACAACGTTCACAAGTTTGAGAAGATCCCAGTGAACAGTTTGTAGCAGCCAATGTAATGACAGTTTTCATCAGATAGGAGTTGGTTATTGAAATGACCTGGAGACAGATGATGTCTGGGTTGTAGCCCACGAGTTCCTCCACAATATGAAACCTTCTGGTTCTCCACTCAAGGGCCTCATCTGGGCAACAAACAAAGTTGTCGTTCGTCTGACCCAGAGCTGCCAACACAGGAACAAACCACATTGTCAAGAGGTGTATCTATATCCTATCATTGTCAGGAGGTTTCTTTAAATCCTAACACTGTCAGGAATTTCTATACATCCTAAAATTGTCGGGAGGTTTTTCAACAATGTCAGGAGGTTTCTCAACATTGTCGGGAAATATTTCAACAGTGTCAGGAAGTTTATCTACATTCTAACATTGTCAGGAAGTTTCTTTACATTCTAACATTATCAGGAAGTTTATCTACATCCTAACATCAGGAAGTTTCTCGACATTCTAACATTGTCAGGAAGTTTCTTTACATCCTAACACCAGGAAGTTTATCTACATCCTAACATCAGGAAGTTTCTCTACATTCTAACATTGTCAGGAAGTTTCTTTACATCCTAACATCAGGAAGTTTATCTACATCCTATCATCAGGAAGTTTATCTACATTCTAAGATTATCAGGAAGTTTCTCTACATTCTTACATTGTCAGGAAGTTTGTCTATATCCTAATGTTCTCAGAAGGTTTCTCTAAATCCTAACATTGTCAGGAATTTCTCTACATCCTAACATTGTCGTTAACAATGTTAGAAGGTTTCTCAACAGTGTCAGGAAGTTTATTTACATCCTAACATTGTCAGGAAGTTTCTCTACATCTTAACATTGTAAGGAATTTTGTCTATATCCTAATGTTGTTAGAATGTTTCTCTAAATACTAACATTGTCAGGAGGTTTCTTTACATTGCAACATCGTCAAAAGGTTTCTCAACATTGCTAGGAGGTGAAAAATAAAACCAGCTCACCCTGTGAAAGAAGGTTCCACTGCAGGATCCGGATGTTCTGAGAACCGGAAGACGGTTCTGCGCAACCTGGAACAGAAGAGTACTTCCCTAGCTAGACCTCATCCAACAACTTTGCACTAACATGCCAAGTATACTAGGGTATGTTGAGGACTACCTTCTGCCAGTTCTGTCTGGGAAAGCAGTTGTTCCTCATCCAGACTCCTGAAGCGACGACTGACAAGGGCTGGAATGCCCTCTAGTTCCTTATGACACCTCTGCAACAGCTGCTCCCTGCTGAGAGTTTCAGGGAGGTCAAGATCACTGTCCTGAAGGTCATCATTCAGAATCTTGGGCGCCGAGGTGAAGCTGCCCATTCTGAACACACAAAACACAGTGAAAACATGGCATTGGTGGAGTGGTATTGTAATGGTGGCAGCTTGTGTAGTACTTGGTGGAGTGGTATTGTAATGGTGGTAGCTTGTGTAGTACTTGGTGGAGTGGTATTGTAATGGTGGCAGCTTGTGTAGTACTTGGTGGAGTGGTATTGTAATGGTGGTAGCTTGTGTGGCACTTGGTGGAGTGGTATAGAGCAGTAGCAGCTTGTGTAGTACTTGGTGGAGTGGTGTAGAGCAGTAATAGCTTGTGTAGTACTTGGTGGAGTGGTATAGAGCAGTAACAGCTTGTGTAGTACTTGGTGGAGTGGTATAGAGCAGTAGCAGCTTGTGTAGTACTTGGTGGAGTGGTATAGAGCAGTAATAGCTTGTGTAGTACTTGGTGGAGTGGTATAGAGCAGTAGCAGCTCGTGTAGTACTTGGTGGAGTGGTATAGAGCAGTAGCAGCTTGTGTAGTACTTGGTGGAGTGGTATAGAGCAGTAACAGCTTGTGTAGTACTTGGTGGAGTGGTATAGAGCAGTAATAGCTTGTGTAGTACTTGGTGGAGTGGTATAGAGCAGTAACAGCTTGTGTAGTATTTGGTGGAGTGGTATAGAGCAGTAACAGCTTGTGTAGTACTTGGTGGAGTGGTATAGAGCAGTAACAGCTTGTGTAGTACTTTGTGGTCCCTTTACCCAGGGCCTCCAAAGATTAACTGAAAAGTTATTTACATTTCGAATGCTGAATCAAAGTATCAGTACTCCAAATTATCTATTTAAATTGGGTTGAATAAATATATATATTATTAATTATACTAAACATAGGCCTACATTTTCTTTACTGTACCTATTTTTCCTTTTGAAAATATTACTGGTGGCCTTACAGTAGGGCCTACCTGTAGCCCAGGTGCCTACAGAATCTTAATTCAATCCTATCTTTACCCCAGGCCCTATTTGAATAGTCTGAAACTCTACGCATTATGCACTTGAGCACTTTACTTGCTTGAATGGTGTTAACTTAAAGAACAAAGTCATTTTTGATGGTATCTGAATTCTCTAAAAGTGTAAGCCCTACAAATACACCCCATACAGCACCCTTTACTAAAAGGAGAATTGCCTGCAATTTATACTTTATCACACACTTTAGTTAAAATAGCATTTGAAATGGAATAAAAATAAATGTAAATTGTTAATTTAAAAAAATTATAATTTGTTCCTTCACATTATATGAGTATACTAAGATTTTTTCTGTAGGGCTTAGCATTAAAAATATATACCGGTATAACTTATATATACTTAAAATTGTAGTTTGATAAGTTTTGTAAAATTATAGATAGTTATAGTATAAGAATAATATTTTTTGTTATAAGAATATTAATAACAGGAAAATAACCATCAACATCTATTTTATTTTAAACAAAAGATGTAAGTTAATTTATTTTTAAGACTCAATATGCCTATGAATTAGATATGAAACCCCTTAACTAAATTAAGTGTAGTTTGAAACCTTACCATTATTTTAATTAATATTTATAAAATTAGTTTTTGGAAGACGTTTTACAAATAACTTCTCTCTTTCTCTTTTAATTCGCGCCTTTAAAAATAGTTTTATATAACCACTATAGAGTGCACATTTGGCAATATAGACAAATCAAAAATTAATCTCGTTGCCATGCAAACACATCTTTTATAAGCGGTCACCAGTGTACTGTGCTGTCTGGAAAAAAAAAGTTTTGCACTTAAGTGAGTCAGAAACTTGTATAGTTAAAGTGTGCAAGTAAAGTACGCAGACTATTCAGACACAGCCCCTGGATTACAAATAGTTTTAATAACATTTTAAAACAAAATACGAAGATTTCAGTTTCTTTTGTTGCAACCTACGATAACAAAGTGTTTTTTTTTTAGTCGGTACAACTGCAATCTGACAACGTTGTCTGCTCGCCAGCGCAGTCTGAATAAATTGTAGGAAGGTTACGTTGTAGTAAAGTTGGCTTGCGTTTAGGCAATCGGAAACACACTGTAGGTGCACTACTTTATTCAAAAAAGGAAATAGTTATTTGGCCAAGGATAAGTTCGTGAAAATATTTAGTAAAAGGTATAGCATTTTAAATTATTTAATAATTTGTCATATGTTAATTTGATTCAATTCAATTCCTATTTGTTAGCTTTAAAATTACTCTGCTGATGGAGTCACATTCATATTGGTTGAAATTCAGTCTCCCAAACCTTCATTGTTGACAGTTCTTGTTTAAAATACACGTCTTGTGAATGCGACTAAATGTAGACAAGCCATGAAGAAACCCATTAGAGCTAAAACGAACCTGTTCCGGAAACTCCTTAATAATCGAACGGCCGCCGTTTTGACCGAAACTAAGAATGACAAACAGTTAACGTCCACCGAGTCTTTACTATTTTAAATACGGCCCTAACCTCTCACCGAAATGAGTTGTCACAAACACACGCCAGCGGCCGTAATGCGCATGCGTCTCTCGTAATGCGGCGCCCGCCACTCAATTGTTCCAGTCAGCTGATAGTCTTAAACCTTGCTAAGGAGTGACGTCAGTACTAAGGCTTCCGTGTAGGTCCCAAGTACAGAATTCATAGGACGCCCATCACATCAGCCAGACCTCCAACAGGTAGTTTATCATTTGTTCAACAGATTCAGATTATCACATGCATTACTAAGTCCTTAGCAGACGTGGAACTCTGGGCAAACCTCGTTTGCGGGGCTCCCAGCTACCTGTCTCGCCTCCCCCCTCCCCAAAAAAGTTAAAAAAATTTGTTTAATATTATTACAGTAGTTTGTACCCATATACCTATTTTCAGCCGTATAAGGAAATGTCTTACAAGTTATATACATGTAATAATGCTAGAAGCAATTATTTTAATACATATAAGGGTGGATTTCTCCCCTACACTTCGTTTGATTTTTTTCCCCAGAATTTGATCTGTATAAAGGTACAAAGAACAACTGTGCTGAGTGTGAATTAAATCGGCTAATGAGCTAAAAAGTAATCGTGAGATATAATCTATCATAGACAGACAACAATGCAAATCGGTGGAGTTAAAATGGACAACTCGCTTCTCTCGTTCAATAAATCAAACCACATGATTATGTTTTTATTTGTTTTTACACTCTGACAATATTTGCTAGATCGTCTACACAGGGATTCTACTATACGAGCGCGCAAGCAAAAATTTCCCGCCCCAACATTTTTTCCCTTGTTATCTAAGCAAACCCCCAAATCGCGGGGGGCGGATCTGTAATAAAAGACTCTGGAGTGAGGTCTACAGATGGTAATATACATTTATAACATACTCTGGAGTGAGGTCTGCAGACGGGAAAATACATTAATAATATACGCTAGTGTGAGGTCTGCAGATGGGAAGAAACATTAATAACAAACTCTGGAGTGATGTCTCCAGACAGGAAGTGAAACAATATAAAACTCTGGTACCCACGCCTGTCTAAATGTCAAGGTCATCTAGTTTAATTTTCAGATGACGAAGAGTTCAAGGCTCGGATACCGGGCGAGTGTGCTGAAAATGTTTTAGCCTAAATTATTTCCACCTCTCCTTCCATGAAAACTTGGGCACATTTGTTCAAATTCTACCTTCCTAACCCCTACCCCATTAGTGTAATATTTGCAAATAGACCTAACTAGCATTGATAAGTGAAGAAAAGAAATAAACAAGTGTAGTGAACATGTTAAGGCTGGTAATTAAGTCATAGAATATTATATTGTACTAAACTAGGAAAACTCTAGCTAGCATGGTGTAACGTCACATAACATTATACTGCTCTACACTAGAGGCACTCTAGCTAGTATAGTGTGACGTCAAAGAACAATATACTTATCTACACTAGGGACTCTCTAGCTACCATGGTGTGACGTCACAGAACAATATACTTATCTGAACAAGGGACACTATCTATTATAGTGTGACGTCACAGGACATTATATTGCTCTACATTAAAAATACTTTAGTCGGCATGGTGTGACGTCACAAAACAGTATACTTTTCTACACTAGGAACACGCTAGCTAAGATGGTGTGACGTCACAGAAAATTATACTGCTCTACACTAGGAACATTCTAGCTAGTATGGAGTGAGGTCACAGAACAATATACTGCTATACACTAGGGGCACTCTAGCTAGCATAGTGTGACGTCACTTAACATTATACTGTTCTACATATCATTCAATTACTTAGAAGTTTGCTTAGCTACAGCGAGAGAGTGCATTTTCATATTAGCACAAGTATCAGGTAAAGTGTGACAAGCTCGTGATATGTCAAACTCTTCAGGTATGAAAGTTACCTGACCAGGTAGAGCAACAGTTGTTTGGGCGGAATGTACTCCCCCGTCGACGCCTCTCCCTCCAATTCTAGACGTCGAGCTGCCAGACGTCTCTTGGCACTGGGTGACGTCAACAAACTCGCACTGGCCAGGCTTTCGGCCAAGGCAAGGGACTCGCGAATAGCTCGCAGGTTCATGAAACCGCCACTAACTACGTCCCAGTCCTCTGCTTTGCCGGCCAAGTTGGTAATTCCATCGATAGGTGCGGCACAATCCTCAATTTTATCGACACAGTTAACTATTTCACTGCTAGGCACGCCACACTCCCCAATTGTATCGAGATAATTAACAATTTTACCGCTAGATGCATCACATTCCTCAATGTTATTGACACAGTTTCCACCACTAGTTGCGTTAAAACCCACAATTTTATCGACACAGCTAACGATTCTCCCGCTAGACGAGTCACATTCCTCTAAGTTGTTTGTACAATTCGTAATACCGCCACTAGGCGCGTCACAATCCACTAGTTTGTCTGTACAGCAAGGAATACCCCAGCTAGCCACGTCACAATCCAATAGATTGCTAGGCCACTTCGTGATATCCCCAACAAGCGCGTTGCAATTCTCTTGTTTGTTTGCGCAGTTCTTATTATCGCCGCTATGTGCATCACAATCCACTAGTTTGTTTGTATAGTTCGTAATACTGCCATTAGGTACGTCACAATCCATTAGTTTGTTTGCACTATTGATAATATCGCACCTAGGTGCGTCACAATCCACTATTTTGTTTTCTGAGTTCGTAATCCTGCCACTAGGCGCGTCACAATCCACTAGTTTGCTTGCACAATTTGTAATGTTGCTACTAGGCACGCCACAGTCCATCTTCCCGCCGCTAGGAGCACTAGTGTTCAACACACCGTCGTGTTTGAAGCCTTCACTCATGGCGGGAAAACCTCCCTTGTAGCTCCTCACTCTGGACCAAGATAACAACCGAATTCTCACATCAAAATGATCGGGTGGTAATTTTTCAAAGCGTGATATCGTGGAGTTGTAGTTTCTAGAAGTGAGTGAAGTGTCAGATAGAGTCGACCTCTCCCGCGTCACTGGGTTTTGTAGAGACAGCCGCGTTCCATGGCCTCCAACAGAGGACACTGGGATCTGAAAGAGGGGGATTAAACGAGACTGGCGGGCCTCCCGTCAGTCAGGCAGGAGTCGGGACATACTATGTTATGTTGACCATTCTTTGGGTGAGATGGAAGTTGAGGTAATCTCCCTCTGATAGATCCACACTACACCATGTGGTTCTGCAACCCGGATCCCAACCAGAGACACTTACAGACACACTCATATATACATTCACGGAAACACTCACAGACTCAAAGAAACACAGATACAGTCACGGAAACACACACAGTTACACTTAAAGATACAGTCACAGTTACACTCACAGATACAGTCACAGTTACACTCAAAGATACAGTCACAGTTACACTCACGGAGACATATACACGCAAAAATAAAATCGCCTAGACACTTAAATATACACTCACGGGGGCACTTTTGAAGAGTAGATCTCGTCCCATAAGTTGTTAGCGGGATCTCCCCCACTGGTTATAATGAATATTATGTTCTCTCTTCAGAACATAAAACTAAGAAGTTTTACTTGATTGCTGTCAATCAAACAACTTCAAGATGGCCTGCTAATATTATTAAAAACTAATATAATAAAATAGGTAATATTACAGTGTTAAATCATTGTGGATACGATAATATCACTTGCATTTAGTTTTCTTCGCTCTCTCAAATCATAACACATTATATTGTCTACTTAAGTTCCAAATTCCACCTATGTCTTCTAATGTCTATGTATGTTGGCTATGGTGGGAAGGATATTAAAAGGTGTACTCGCACAGGTGATCTCGCGGACTAGAATGTCAAGCTTGTCTAGTCTGTTCTAGCTGTGACAGTGTTTTTTGAGTTTCGAATCCCGTCTGGGGAGTGAGAAGTGGAACAAACAGTGGCTTCTT
>CABFVZ010001829.1:0-34994 GCA_902151445.1 Timema monikensis | reverse complement strand
CCCCCCCCTGAGGGTCGAACCTGCATTTTCAAGTGATAAATCCCCGCGAAAAGTTCCTAAATATCCTTGTTATAATCTAAATAGCCAATGTAGTGCAAGGAATACATACACACAGCAAACCCTAACCAGTAGTTATTCTACCCACCAAGCAGTAGTGTATACAATGTAGTCTACCATACAATTGCAGGGGTTAATACACCTCTTTACACACATGTAGGGGTTAATACACCTCTTTACAGACATGCAAGGGTTAATACACCTCGTTACATACATGCAGGGTTTAATACACCTCTTTACAGACATGCAAGGGTTAATACACCTCGTTACATACATGCAGAAGTTAATACGCCTCTTTACACACATGCAGGGGTTAATACACCTCTTTACACACATGCAGGGGTTAATACACCTCGTTACATACATAGAGGGGATAATACACCTCTTTACACACATGCAGGGGTTAATACACCTTGTTACATACAATCAGGGATTAATACACCTCTTTAAATACATTCAGGGGTTAATTCACCTCGTTACATACATGCAGGGATTAATACACCTCTTAACATACATGTAGGGGTTAATACACCTCTTTACATACATACAGGGGCTAATAGACCTCTTTACCCACATGCAAGGGTTAATACACAATTTTATATAAATGTAAACGTTTATACATATCTTTACTTACATAATGGCTCATAAGATAATTTATTTAAAGGTATTGATATTTATTTGGTTATGGAAAATAAGGTAATTTAATGGGCATCGTCAAAGCCGTAGCCAGTGGTGTTTTTTTTTTTGTCCCCCCTGAGGGTCGAACCTGCATTTTCAAGTGATAAATCCCCGCGAAAAGTTCCTAAATATCCTTGTTATAATCTAAATAGCCAATGTAGTGCAAGGAATACATACACACAGCAAACCCTAACCAGTAGTTATTCTACCCACCAAGCAGTAGTGTATACAATGTAGTCTACCATACAATTGCAGGGGTTAATACACCTCTTTACACACATGTAGGGGTTAATACACCTCTTTACAGACATGCAAGGGTTAATACACCTCGTTACATACATGCAGGGTTTAATACACCTCTTTACAGACATGCAAGGGTTAATACACCTCGTTACATACATGCAGAAGTTAATACGCCTCTTTACACACATGCAGGGGTTAATACACCTCTTTACACACATGCAGGGGTTAATACACCTCGTTACATACATAGAGGGGATAATACACCTCTTTACACACATGCAGGGGTTAATACACCTTGTTACATACAATCAGGGATTAATACACCTCTTTAAATACATTCAGGGGTTAATTCACCTCGTTACATACATGCAGGGATTAATACACCTCTTAACATACATGTAGGGGTTAATACACCTCTTTACATACATACAGGGGCTAATAGACCTCTTTACCCACATGCAAGGGTTAATACACAATTTTATATAAATGTAAACGTTTATACATATCTTTACTTACATAATGGCTCATAAGATAATTTATTTAAAGGTATTGATATTTATTTGGTTATGGAAAATAAGGTAATTTAATGGGCATCGTCAAAGCCGTAGCCAGTGGTGTTTTTTTTTTTGTGGGGGATCAAACACCTTCCTCATCCACAAAAGTTGACATCTTTAAAAACCATTAATGGATTAAACAATATTTAAATAATATTATATAATATATATATTAAATAATATTTAAAATCATATGTGTAATTAGTATATAAGTGTATAGCCTGGTAGTCTAGTAAGACGCGATGCTATAAAAACAACAACTTGAAACTACTGTATTTGAATCGAAGTTCCGAATACTGATGTCATGTTATAAATAACGTGAGGGTAAATTCAAAATTTAGTTAGTTTAGACGAGTGATGATGATTAGTTAATAATTCTATACTCATCCCAAATTCTAAATTCTGCTAAGCTATCAATATATATATTTTCCAGTAACCGATTAAAACCATCTAGTCTACATTCGTTTTCGGAAGAAAAAAAGTATTTTTAGCAAACATAATTATTTTATTTTATTGTGATTACAAAATATAATTTTTACTCTTTTATTATTTTATTGGTATTGATAGTGTCTATCAAATTTGAAATCTACAAATTATATGACTTGACATGAATATATGAAAATAGTTTTAGTAACGTTTGTAAACTTGAGGGTACAAACAACCCCTGCATAACCCTTCAAGGCCATTGACCACCATTTATAATATACAGTCTCTCTATTTCATAGTATAGTACTAGTTCTTCAATATAGTTGGTCAGGTTTAAAAATGTAAAGAGAATGAGGTACAATTTTTAGTTATGTAGGCTGGGGTGGCCTTACGTTTCCTCCAAGCACTAATTTTTAAACCTCCGGCTCTATTGGAGAAACACTAGATCAGCTCTAAAATCCCTCAGACTTAACATATCTACAGTAGCCCCGTGGCTTCTTTGGTGCTGACTGACAGCTCACAGCTGACTTATGACAGTCAACATTTAGGTATTACCTAAATTTTGACTAATAAGTGACAGCTGCTAAACACATGTTTTTGCAGATCATATGGTTCGGTGTGGGGATACATAATTTGGTCTGGTAACTTTTTTAATCCGTCAGCTGTCAGTCAGCACCAAAGAAGCCATGGGGCTACTGTACCTAGCATTTACAGTGTTTCAATCCCTGCCATAGTTTACCATAAAAAAATTTCAAACAACTTCTATAGAGGTTTATTGTTTATGATTTTTTTTATCTCCTCCAGCAGTTGGGGTTCTGTTCCCCCCCGCCCCCCAAACTCCCCCTGAAATGATCGGCTGGCTATGGCCTCGAGAATCATGTATTTAATAAAGTTATATTTCTTCACTAAAAGAACATGATTGTAGATATAAATATCACCACTGAAGAAGCATTTTAGTTTTTTTTAAATAATACCACATAGTTTTTATATACTCAAATATTATATAATTTGTTGGTACATCTAAACCGGTCCGCGTCTTCAGGTAGCCCAGTAACATCTAGACCGGCCTCCAGACTTTTGACGGAACCTGAGGGTTGGCTAAAAGGTCCGAACGCCCGGTGGAGATTATATCAGCAGTTACCCTGAATGAATAAAGCGCGGATTTCCTTCCCTACACAAGCTCGAGTTTAGTGAGATGGGATCAATGTGTGGATATGTATGTCAGGGACGTCAAGACCCACACGGAGAAGAGGGAGGGCGGAACTAGGAAGGGGGAACTGCAGGACTAGGAACTGGGCCAGGGACGGCCGGTAGTGATATTACTGAGAGTAGTAATAATACTGAGACTATTGTTATACCTGAGAGAGGGTGGAGGTGTAGCAATAATACTGAGACTATTGTTATACCTGAGAGAAGGTGGAGGTGTAGCAACATTACTGAGACTATTGTTGTACCTGAGAGAAGGTGGATGTGTAGCAACATTATTGAGACTATTGTTATACCTGAGAGAGATTGGAGGTGTAGCAACATTACTGAGACTATTGTTGTACCTGAGAGAAGGTGGAGGTGTAGCAACATTACTGAGACTATTGTTATACCTGAGAGAGATTGGAGGTGTAGCAACATTACTGAGACTATTGTTGTACCTAAAAGAGGGTGAAAGTATTGCAACATTACAGAGACTATTGTTATACCTGAGAGAGTGTGGATGTGTAGCAACATTACTGAGACTATTGTTATACCTGAGAGAGTGTGGAGGTGTAGCAACATTACTGAGACTATTGTTATACCTGAGAGAGGGTGGAGGTGTAGCAACATTACTGATACTATTGTTGTACCTGAGAGAAGGTGGAGGTGTAGCAACATTACTGAGACTATTGTTATACCTGAGAGAGGGTGGAGGTGTAGCAATAATACTGAGACTATTGTTGTACCTGAGAGAGGGTGGAGGTGTATCAATATTACTGAGACTATTGTTATACCTGAGAGAGTGTGGATGTGTAGCAACATTACTGAGGCTATTGTTGTACCTGAGAGAAGGTGGAGGTGTAGCAACATTACTGATACTATTGTTATACCTGAGAGAGGGTGAAATTGTATCAATATTACTGAGACTATTGTTATACCTGAGAGAGTGTGGATGTGTAGCAACATTACTGAGACTATTGTTGTACCTGAGAGAAGGTGGAGGTGTAGCAACATTACTGAGACTATTGTTATACCTAAAAGAAGGTGAAAGTATTGCAACATTACAGAGATTGTTATACCTGAGAGAGTGTGGATGTGTAGCAACATTACTGAGGCTATTGTTGTACCTGAGAGAAGGTGGAGGTGTAGCAACATTACTGATACTATTGTTATACCTGAGAGAGGGTGAAATTGTATCAATATTACTGAGACTTTGTACCTAAAAGAGGGTGAAAGTATTGCAACATTACAGAGATTATTGTTATACCTGAGAGAGTGTGGATGTGTAGCAACATTACTGATACTATTGTTATACCTGAGAGAGTGTGGAGGTGTAGCAACATTACTGAGACTATTGTTATACCTGAGAGAGTGTGGAGGTGTAGCAACATTACTGATACTATTGTTGTACCTGAGAGAAGGTGGAGGTGTAGCAACATTACTGAGACTATTGTTATACCTGAGAGAGGGTGGAGGTGTAGCAATAATACTGAGACTATTGTTGTACCTGAGAGAGGGTGGAGGTGTATCAATATTACTGAGACTATTGTTATACCTGAGAGAGTGTGGATGTGTAGCAACATTACTGAGACTATTGTTGTACCTGAGAGAAGGTGGAGGTGTAGCAACATTACTGAGACTATTGTTATACCTGAGAGAAGGTGGAGGTGTAGCAACATTACTGATACTATTGTTATACCTGAGAGAGGGTGAAATTGTATCAATATTACTGAGACTATTGTTATACCTGAGAGAGTGTGGATGTGTAGCAACATTACTGAGACTATTGTTGTACCTGAGAGAGTGTGGAGGTGTAGCAACATTACTGAGACTATTGTTATACCTGAGAGAGGGTGGAGGTGTAGCAACATTACTGAGACTATTGTTATACCTGAGAGATGGTGGAGGTCCTTCAACATCACTGATACTATTGTTATACCTGAGAGAGGGTGGAGGTGTAGCAACATTACTGATACTATTGTTATACCTGAAAGAGGGTGAAAGTATTGCAACATTACAGAGACTATTGTTATACCTGAGAGAGGGTGAAAGTATTGCAACATTACTGATACTATTGTTATACCTGAGAGAGGGTGGAGGTGTAGCAACATTACTGATACTATTGTTATACCTGAGAGATGGTGGAGGTGTAGCAACATTACTGAGACTAGTGTTATAACCGTGAGATGGTAGAGTGTGTAAGTGTAGCAATGACCTCAGGAACAACAAGAACCCATTTACTTATGTAATACACTTCACGGCAGAGTGGATGTTCTGCAGCATTCCGGCCGGACCCTCTGTAAATATACTTCAAGGAGCGTATGACCCCGAGTTGCTCCAGGAAGGAAGGTCAGGGCTGAGAACTGTGTCAAGGTCACCATGGCTGTGGTCCAGCCCAGCTTCCTACAATGTATCACTCCAAGCAAGAGAGACACATCACTTCATTCGCCTCAAGATCTCGTCAATCTCAGTTCATGACACGTGAAAGTGTTTTTAACAGAATCTTCAAGAACAGGTCCCGTGATTGATGTGGGATTATGTCATAAATAAAATAAATTGTTCGTGTTACTTACTCGCGTCTAGTCTTATATCACTTGTACAGTGATGATGATTGTTGTGTCTTGAATTGAAGTGTTAACCACAGAGAACTAAGTGGCCAACTCTTTACAGGGATAAACTTTTTTTGTGTGTTCATCTATCAACCACAAGTTTACTATATAAACAGTATAACTCTCAGATCCATGCAGTGAGATGCCAAAGAATGTCTAATTAAGGGATTTCCAAATGGCGGCATGCGATGCTATTTTTTTTTATTGCCAAAGAAGTTTTTGGGAACGTAATCTATTCTAATAAATTTATCTTTTTAGTCGAGAAATGGAAATTTTTGACTTGCTTAGGGAAAATCCTCCGAAAGCCCAACTTATTATTGTGTTTAATTTCTTTCATACATCTGCTGTATTATATTGATGTATCAAGAAAGTATATTTTAATCACTAAGTTAGTTGAATAACAAATAAACACATGAATTAACACTTATTTAATTCAAAATTAAATACCCATATTTGTTTTTGCATATTTTGATAAAAATTATCCGATTATGATGTAGATTCAATTGTAGACCTCAGGCACTTTTAAGTTGGAAACTCTTGATCTAATTACTGCGGTGGTAGATATGTCCAACCAATGAGCTGCCAACAGAAGTGCAACTCGTCAAAGTACCTACTACATATCCTCGACTAGACCTTGATAACTGGCGTGTCTGACTCAGCATTCAGAGGCTGATTCTTCTTTCAAACTGGGTGGCCTTGCTCCCTTTACATGTTAGGATGAAAACAACCTTTGAAAGTCCAGGGGCAAACTGCACTTCATCTCAAGCAGCGGGTCCCTCGCACTTGGGAACCCACTCTTATACACTCACACATTGTTTACTACTCTCTACTTTACTTTTATGGGTATTTGCTAACACATATTGACTGATCTAAATGCCATAGTTTTCTAACCAGTCGGCATAAAATGCCCAAACATACACAAATGTCTATTAACCCTTTACCTGGTGTAGGCATTGAACAACACCTATGTTTGCCCGTGTGGGTGTGAATCTACATTTCATTGCAATGAATTCTTGTAATGGCATCTATCAATGAACACCTTTACTTTTAGCTGGTTCGAATACATCATATAGAAGCTGATATATGAAGCTACCTTTTCGATGCTATAATATGACCATGAATAAAGTAAAAGTAATACATGAAAAAATAAATGTGTAGCAAACATATTTGGTAGGCGAGAATATACTAGTGACCTGCTTCGGTGGCCACATCGTCTTGGGTGCTATTCTCTCAATAGATAAGATTGCTCAAGACTAGGGCTGGGCCGATGCAACAATCAATCCGATTTATCGGCATTATCGGCCGATTTTTTTATCATGAAGATATTTTATGCAGATATTTAAAAGTCTACACATATATTTTTAAATTCTCAAGTCATGAAAATATAATTCATAGTTCAAACAAAAATATGTAAATACCATCTCTTGCATATAAACACAGATTCTTTAACTCTGTGGTATAATAAACAGCAAAACTAACACACTAAACAAAATAAACCATTCAATTTTATTTATCTTAAAGCTTATTTCAAATTATAAAATATTTGATAAATATATTTAGATAAAGAATTCCACAAGTAACAAAGTTAAACACTATCAAAAACAATATTAGGTGGGACAGTATGAATTTATTTATTTTGTGTTTATATTATTATTATTATTAGCACCGCGTCTTACTACCCGTTCGGGTTATACGCACTTACGCTAATGTGTAATGGTAGGGTGATAGTGAGATGAAATGAAGGACCTACAGTTTAACGTGGAATCCAAACCACGGTGGAGGCCTGACATTCCCCACATTCACAAGATGTCTTGTCAGAGGTGAAGGAAGGGTTTTGTAATCGGATAAATCTGTGCCGGGACCGAGGATTGAACCCCGGCCGCCAGCACAGAAGTCTGACACCTTACCCCTAGACCACCAGGTCACCGGGTTGGGTTTATAAAAAAAATATTAAAAATTCATTATATTATTGTGAGTGACGTCGGCTGGCTGACGATTACCGAGCGCGCCAAGATCCGCTCGATCGATCGCTCACTGAGATCAGTTCTTATAGCGCGTTCAAGCGTAATGTCGTACCAATTTACCCCTGTTGTAAATAGTTTTTTAGTTATTTTGTCATTTAACTGAGATTTAATATATTGATCATAAAAAAAAACTAAAATGGCATCTGTTATAGGCAATATCGGCAACAAAGTATCTACATCGCCAATATCTTCAAAAGGGTGTCGCCGCAGCCCTAATGAAGACGGGAACAATTACATAATTATGGCAATCCAGCTGCATCCGGGCTCGTGGACAAAAAGGGCCCCGGCCCTTTACGGACACAAATATACCACGAAAGGGGGGTGGGGGGGGGGGTGATTTTATCAAAGGAGTGCTATGCATTTGAGAAAGAAAAATGCATTTAAAATATGACGATGGTATTTTAATGACTTGTTCAGAAAATCTATCTCCATTTGTTGCTATTTATTAAAACTAAACGTCAGAAAACGAAAAAATCAGCATTATACGACAGCTCACCGAGCTTACTTTAATCAAGTTTTCAAACATGAGTTCCATTATCCTGATGTTTGCTCACTTTTTTCTTTTTAATCTTTTTTGACAATTCCTCTTTCAGTAGTAACGGCAGAAAATACATTTTCTAAGTTGAAGATCATCAAGAATTTCCCACGGAACAACATGGGACAATATTGCTTGCCACAGCTAGCCCTCCTCAACATAGAAGCAGACACAGTAAGATAAATGGATGTCTCAGCCCTGATTGACGATTTTACTTCTCTTAAGTTGCGTAAGAAGAAATTTTAAACATAAGTTAAAAAGTGACTATTTTAGTGTTTATACTTTATACTGGCTGCTATAATCTGTAAATATATGCGTTTTCAGAAAAATGAATTTTATTTTTATGATTATATTTTATTTTACATGAGGACGGGGTCGGGGGTAAGTCTGATGTCAAAGTTCACATCTGGGTCTTTGACTTGGTGTTACGCCATTAGATGGGAAGAATGGGGTTCGATAGTTGTTGGGTGTACCATGAGTGGTTTTTACTAAATGGACATCCATTGTCCCTCTGCATAAATGTGGATACATTTAATCTAAATTCAACCTTACTAATCTCTTATACATTAATGTAATTAGTATATAAGCATATAACCGAAATGGGTAGTAAGACATGGTGCTAAAAAAACACCCAGTGGAAAAATGGCTGCCAGACCTACGCAGATAGCTATGGTACACACACGCTAAGGGAATGTGTTAAATAATTCCCAAATCATATTCCCACAGTCAAAATTCTATTTATAATAATACTGTTAAAGGAGAAGAATGGCAATAAAAAATTCCTAGCACCAAAATGCATTCATTAGATTTATTTATTTTTTTGCTAAAGATCACAAAAAAACTTGTGAACTTTATTTATGAAAACCTTACATAATTAACAACAAACAACTTCCCATTTCATTCTCCACATTCCTATGCTCTGGGCAGACATACACTCATAACAAACAGGTTAAAATATATTACATCTTAAAACTGATCAGAGTAAAAGTTGCTTACAAAGATCGTAAATTACGTTCACCCCGAATGCATCTTAAGTCTGTACATTTCACCTTGGCACACACAAAACACAACATTCTGCCACAGTTTGACGAAACAATAAAATATATACAAAATAAGATACCACATTATAAGAAACAGTTGTAAATAGTTATTCAAATAATTCATTGATTTTAAAAGCATAAATTTGCTAATAATTTGATGAAACAATAAAATATATACAAAATAAGATACCACATTATAAGAAACAGTTTGTAAATAATTGATTGATTTTAAAAGTAGAAATTTGCTAATAAGTATGCATCTATAAACAAAAAATATTTTATGTTTTTTAATCTTGGAAATAGATGCCTAAAAAACAATTCATTTAAAAAAAATGGATATCAAATAAAGATATATAAAATACATATAATTTGTCTCCAAAACATCCATGAGTGCAAACACACTCAATATGACAACATATATATCTATAAGATTTTTGACACAGCATCAAATTAGTAATTATAAAGAGTTTAAAACTTAATTTACTGACATTTTATGTTCATGCTTGGCGATGTCTAGTTTTTGCCAAACCTTTTTTTAGCACGTACAACTGTACATTTACAATACTTGAGTATAAACAGATTGAAATAAAGTTGATACGTTAGTTATAGAACCAAACCTTCCTAATGAATACTTGTCTAGAGCACATGGTACATTGCATTAGTTTACAATAAAATACAATTATTGTATTTGAGTTTAACGAAACTTAAAAACTATCTTACCCTTGCCAAAAACTGTCGAAAGTTCTGTTGGCTTGGACTGCAAATCTTACAAAATGTATCGGAGAAATATTCCCAAATAGTAATTTAAGGGTTCAGTCTGTAGAAGTCTTCCTAGTTGAAAAGAACACTGTTGGGATCTTCATTTTCCATCTGTTTGATGTGCCTCAGTAGGTCCTTTTTGGTGATGACTCCAAGCAGACGACTAAAACACAATCATATTACTTTAAACCAGTGGTTACTAACCCCCGTCTCTCATAAAAAGTTTTGTTTTCTAGTCATTTCTTTACTACATCCTCTGATAGTAACATTAAATGACCAGCCTAAGGTAAAACACTCATATGCATTAAGAGTTGTAACTCTCTGGTGCATTGCTGTTATGTGAACATTTTGGTGGTGTTGCGTGTCACTGCATTGGTAGGAGCTGAGGGCGAGGGTAGAGAGAGAATTGGGGGCCGAATCCCCAAGGCTTGCTAGCTTGAAAATACACATATGCATCCACATAAAGATTTTAATTTTGCCTGATCGCCTGAAAAATAAATTACAACTGGCACCCCTAACTCCAAGTTGAAAAACACTGCTTTAAAAAGTAGCGAGGAAACTAAGATAAAATGTACTGGATTTATATGAAAATAAAAGATCAAGGGCCAGCAGACATTAAAACAAACCATATCTATACTGGCCCCAAAAGGGAACTGACCCATTGTGTGTGACCAGAGTCTGTCGGAGACCCAACTTCCGGAACATATCGACGACAGTCTCCATCGGAGTCTGATCAGTGATTGTTATGGGGGCCATGTCTAGAATCTTCTTGAGTTTGAGCGGAGGCGGGCCTCCCTGCTGAGCCGTGGCCCCGCCGGTGAACACTACAAGGGACTGCCCGCAGATTCCCTCAAGTGTGCGGCGAGCGTTACCTGGAACAATTAAGAGTATCTTTGTTGAGGCTACTCCTCTAGTGTCTGAATATGTGAACTGAAAAGCTCACTTTTACTAATTTCAAACAAAGCTGAAGCAAATAACAGAATATTAGGGACATGTGATGTCTAATTGAATTATATGAAATATTTCCATAGCCAAATCAAAATTCAAATATATATTTTAAATGTTTAACACTGAGATAAACAAACAAACATGTTGTGTAACAATTTATTTAACTTAAGGTATGAAATATAATTTAAAAAATGTTATAATGCAAACAAAATTAACATTTTATACCCTAATCTTATAAATAAAGTTATCAGAGCATGAAGTTTTACTTTTATCACCACATCTTACTAACATTTTGGGTTATACGCTTATATACTAATAAGTTAAGGATGTGTAAGGTTTAATTTATAGGAAATGTACCCACATTTGTGTAGAGTGTGGGAAACCATTTAGGAAAAACCACCTCCATTACACACGACCAGGATCGAAACCCAATCTTGTCATCGGCAGTCTAGTAAAAATAATACTTAGCACCGAGTCTCACAACCAGTTCAGGCTATACATTTAAGTACTAATTACGCTGATGGGTTATGAAGTGGTAAGGTTTAATAAAGAGGAAATGAACCCGCATTTGCGTGGAAGGAGGGTGGGAAAAATTTAGGAAAAACCACCCCCAGTTCATCCAAGCGAGACTCGAACCTTGATCTCCCCGTCCAAAGCAGTCCAGCTAAAAATGAAGCCAGAGTGTTAGCTAACTACGCCACCAAGGCAGGTGGCAGTCTAATAGCGTAACGCCTTAGATCAGGTGGCCACTGAAGTGGGTCACAATTTAATTATATTCTAAATAAAATTATAGAAAAATAAATCAACAAATATCCTCAGAAAGTATTAGTAGTAAGAATAAACAGGAAGCTATCTTCAGTAATGCCAACTTGGTTGTGAAAGATGAAATCTTCCCTGGTGGTTCATTACCATCCACAGAACAAGAGATGGACCTCCAGATAATTTCAAATCCACCTGAGAAGTTTTCATCTTGGACAACCAAGTTGGCATCACTGAAGCTAGCTTCCTGTTCAGTCCTACTACTACTTTCTCAGTGAGATACAATAAGAGCATCAAAATATGTGTGTTAGTGTTTTTACTTTTCATTTGTTCTGTATTTTTCTCATGCTAGCATTTTATTTATAACATATTAGTGATATTTTATATTTTTCTTAATGCACTTTATTTTATACAATGTATTAATTTAATTGTTTGAATTTTAGTCAGGTGAACATCAATTTATGATGTAACAGCCAAAAATGACAAAAATTAAACATAGATGTGTATTTAACTCTAAATATTTGTATTGGCAAAGCTTCCAGAAGGTCAAATCTGAAATTATACTTTTGAATATAAGTTGACAAATATTCAACTAATATCCTTGCAGCCAAATTGGAGTGTGCCTATTATTATTTATTTTGAACAAAAAAGTTGCACTAAACGTAATAATTTATAAAGGATTTTATTTTATTGTTAGTGAAATTGAAAATATCTTCCTGATGTTCTAGCAAATTCTGTTACTACAAAATAAACCAGCTTCTGTTAGTAAACTCATATTTTAAATGGCAAATTACAAGAATGGATAGGATGAAAAATGAGAGGGTGAGAGCAATAGTTTAGGAGGAGCCAGTGGAACACAAGACAAGATAAAAAAGGCTCGACTAAGGTGATACGTTCATGTGAGGAGAATGAAGGAGGAGAAGATACCAAAGAAGATACTTGATATTGACGTGGGAGGCAGGAGGCCAAGAAGAATACCAAGAGAGTGCAGAGGAGTGTGGAGAAGAGAGGAGTGGTGGTGGTGGGGGGAGAGGATATGTTGGAAAGGCTTATGTCACAACCAGACCCGGCCGATGGCTGGAAACTGTTCATGATGATTACAGGTGCAGCCCTCTACAAGGTCCACAGGGGGGGTTCTAACCCATTGACACTTTTTTGAACATAAAAAAAAAATTCTTTCTTTTTTCTTGTATAACATTTTGTAAAAAAATAAAAAATAAAGTGGAGCACCATTATTTATATACAGTGAATTATTCGATTTGTTATACAGTATTCCAGTCACAAGAGGATTCATTACTCACTACAATTATCACACAACTGTATAGCAGCACTTGAGACTGCAATGATTAATGGAGAAGTTGACATGGGCCAGCCCCTCTCAGATAAGTCCTGTCGTCCAGTGGGAGATATCTCTCAAGGCAATTCCACTCCACGCTTAACAGAAGTTTGTCGAGCCAGTCTAAGTGGGCCCGCGATTCGATAAAGATGGTTTTTATTTTGTTTTAGCATGTGTTTAGTATGTGTTAAAGACCCAACAAGTAAGCTGACGAGTGGAAGTGAGTAAATAAAATGAATAAAGTAAGGTATTTATTAAAAACTCTATTTTCATTAAAACTATAAGAAAAACTTGAAATTAAACGGTTAGGAGCACATCAGCCCTGTGACTCTACAGTTATGCGAGTGGATGGCAACAAAAGATAAATTTATATAACGCTTGGTTTGGAAAAAAAAAAAAACGTGGTTAACTGTGAGTTGTTTATTATTTGAAGGTGTGCGGTTGTGGATAATGGTAGGCTGTAAGGATATAAAACATTTGGAACAGTAAATACTGCATTACAGATAGATTCTGCAGTCAGAGCATAGTTTCAGCACATTAAAAGAAAATCAAAATGTTCCTTAGAACACCATGAGACAAAACCAGTTAGATTCGCTGGCTGTTTGTTCATTGGTCATGCTTTGTTCTCAACACAAGACACACAACTGTGTTAAGGACAGCTCAAGAGGATCAATTTAGTAGTGTGTGAAGCTTATAAAATTCAACTAGGGAGAAAAATATCAGCTTTGAATTGACTTTGGGAGAAAAAAAAATCTTGCTTCAACAATTACGAAGCTTAGCCAATAAAAGTGTTAAGAGCTAAAATACTCAAATTATGTTCACTATTTACCATTCTGAACTTATAAGTACATTACAAATCAATATTAATATTATGATAAAATCTAAGTAATTGGTTTGATAATAACTGAATTTATCAGATTAGAATGAAATATTACAAACAATTGTGTAATAATAGATTTTACAGGTGAGTTTATTGCATAAAGTTATATAATTAAAAACAATATTTTTTTAAAAAATAATTAACAAAAACTATTCAAACTTTGGTTCGGCTTTAAGAATATTTCGAGTATTCAATACAATTTCGCTTCGGATTGAAAAAGTTGACTTCACACATCAATAAATACAAATAATAAAACCAAGGTACTAAACTGACCAAGAGCAAGGTTGAGGTCGCGGCGCAGGACGAAGCCCACCAAGTATTGGGACTCGCGGGACACCACCACGGGGTAGCCGTTGTGTTCCGTCTCCTTCAGCACTGTCTCCACATCGTCCACTGTCATGGAGTCTTGTGTGAGCACACTCAGACTCCCATTGTGTCTGTAACAAACAAAAGTAATGTTCACTATACAGTGTCATTGTGTCTGTAACAAACAAAAGTAAAGTTCACTAGAACATTTTATTGTGTTTGTAACAAACATTAGTACAGTTTACTAAACAATGAGGTCATTTGTGTCTTTAATAAACACATAATATACTCCTCACTGTCCAGTGTCAGCAGTGTAGAATGTGAACTGTGTTGTGTGTTCAGTAGCAGTGGTGTTGTGTGAACTGTGTAAATTTGTATTAATCAGGATCAATAATTGGGAAGCAATTAAAGGAAGAATAATGGTGGAAGGCTGTGGGAAGATGGCATTTTTCTAAACTGACCCGACCACAGTCTGAAAAAAGTTGATTATGATATTAAAATGTAAGTATAGAAAATATTGATTACTTGGGCTGCATGACGTCCGCAGCGAGCGAAGTGTGAGTGAACTCATCCTTGCTGTCCAAGAATGGATACCCGTTCAGCTCTATGTGAGCATCGTATATTCCCTGACGCCCCAGGGCATCGCCCACCCACTTGCTGGCCATGGCGGCGGCCATCAAAGGTACAATGTAGCGTACGCCGCCCGTCAACTCGAACATGATCACCACCAGCGACACTAAGGCACAAACACAGTTGGTTGGGATCAACACAAGCACGGTTGGTTGAGATGAGCACAATGCTAGGGTTGGCTGGCCCCAGGGTCAAAAAATTCATCAAAGTTAGTTTATAACAAAAAAATCTTAAAATTCAAAAGCAATTCTTTCAAAATGACACTCAAATAACTCAGATTAAATTATCTCCAAAATGTAGGGGGTATCACGGAGCAGATGTTGGATCGCTCATTGAGATTGGAGGTGCTGCCCCCTCGTAGCCAACCTTACGGGTGGATGTCGGAAGAACACTCACTCTGTTCCAGCTCATGACAGTAAAATTTGTATAGAATGCCTCCATGGTGACAACCCCAGATGTCTATTTAGCCTATCAGGTAAAACCCTAGCGGCCCATATGTGTGTGGGCGAGGCAAGATGATGTTTCCAAGCGTTGACCAGAGATAGGTTGTCAAGACACCTCCATGAGGTTCTCTCCAGGCAGCGCCTAGGGAAACCTTGGTATTCTGAAGGGGTGTGTTACCTTGGGTCTTTTCTTCCAAGTCGAGTATTTCAAAAAGCTCCAGAGTTTGATTGTCTCTTAATATATTTCAAATTAATTAATAGTTTCAGAACATAAAACTAAATGCATTTACATGTGTTAGGAAATCTTCTCACACTTGGGTGATCATTTATTTATTTTTTTTAGTCGTTAACAACAAAGCTCTTGTTCACAGTACTCCACCCCTATTGCAAGTACTAGTTAAACAAAAAAGCTTTGAGAACATTCTCTCTCGCCCTGCCTCCCTTCTAGAACATGATGCAACCTACAGAAAGATAGAATATACTAGAACAATTTCTTTGAAATTATATACTCGAAAAGAAGGCTCCTCTTTTCATTCTGTTTACAACCTTAGTGAGAAGCGATCCACAACATGATGAGCTATCTAGCTTAAGCTGCTGGAATTTGTGTACAACATACTTATTTTAAATCAACTGATTTTAACAAATCTTTATCTTGAATATTCAAAATTTTGTAAAATCTTTAAATTATAATATTATATATCTTTATAAGGAAAACCTATTTTCACCTTCAACTAGCTTAATCACCACCCTTCCATCTTGTGTCTAAACTTGGGTCACACAAAACTTTTCAATGGCCACCTGGAGAAGTTTAAGGCGTATTTCTGTAAGATCCTTTCATGGTGAAATCTACTAGAGCAATATTTTATATATTTTGCCATAAAAACTATAAAAACGCTGGTTTTTTCTCGCATCCCCCTTCCATTCCACTTTAAACACCTGACTTCCTCCATAAAAAAAAAGTAAACTCGTCTTGCCACTGGAACCAACTCGCAAGCAACAAAGTAAATGACTGGCTAAACTCACCAGCAGTTATGCCATGCTGCTCGCAATGTGGCATAGTCACAAGTAATGGCACCAATTTTTCAGTAAATACAAGAGAGCACGAGTAGTTTGTCTCACCTGTCATCCTGGTAACACCACCTAGTACTGCAGCGGCACCCACCATAGCATACAGCCCGGGTGTGATACAGTTCACCCCCGCAGAACACTCCCCGCTGAACACCCAGACGTGCGGGTAGTTGTACGCCAACTGCTCCATGCCGATGCCGACAATGCGCCCCAGAATAGCCCCTAGACAGAGGCTGGGAATGAACAGCCCGCAGGGGGCCTTGAACCCAAATGTGAAGATGGTAGCCACCAATTTGAACCCCAGAGCTAGGACCAGGAGCCAGACGGCCCGATACACTCCCGGCCCGGCCGCGGCTATCTCTATGGCAGATTTGACGTCCGTGAAATTACGGTTGTAGTCACTGCATCAAAAGCAAACAGGATATTCAAGATTTGAGAAAATATAGAATTTGAGATTCAAAATAAATACATTTTATTTCTTCAAATTTTAAACTAGAATTTGTTTTAAAGCTTTAATACTGCTTTTTGGTGGTCCAGCCCCAATCTAATCATGGGACAAACTGAGCAAACAGGCCCCAGACAATTTTTTTAAGAATTAACTGAATGTATGAAGATTTATAACTAAAACCCCCCTCGGTGTAGTCTTTAAGGGTTAGATTAAGAGCATTCAGACTAGATTGTGGAGAATTTACAATTTGGGGTAATAAATTGGACGTACCATAGATTGTCAGAGTTGGACAGGCCACACTGGCTGAAGAGCAGGTATATGAGTTGGCTCGTGTTCATTCGCGTGTATGGGTTGGGGTACGCAACGACCGCAGTGATGACAGCGACACCCAGCACCTCAGTGACTGGATATTGGCCCAGACGAGAGGTCTTGCGGAAACGACACCACTGCAGGTTGGCTTTGATGAAGACTGTTGCTATGACTCCCTGGTGGGAAGGACACACAACTAGATATAGTCCACCAACTATAAGAGTCTAGGGTGTTTGTTCTGTACTAACTCACCAACTATAAGGGTGGTTGGTCTGTACTAACTCACCAACTATAAGGGTGGTTGGTCTGTACTAACTCACCAACTATAAGGGTGGTTGTTCTGTACTAACTCACCAACTATAAGGGTGGTTGTTCTGTACTAACTCACCAACTATAAGGGTGGTTGTTCTGTACTAACTCACCAACTATAAGAGTCTAGGATGGTTGTTCTGTACTAGCTCACCCCCATAATTCCCAGCCCCACAAAGGGTACCAGCTCAAAGAAGATCCATGGGTTGTTGTATTGCACGTAGAACAGCACAGAGTGTTCATTCCCGAATGGGTTAATGGAGCGCAGAATAAACGCTGCCACCAAAGCGCAGAAGAACGAGCGCCACAGTGTTTTAAGCGGGAAGTAGTAGCTGACCTGAAACCCAACCATGTGAGTGTGTGAAGTGAGTAAGTTTCCTTTAGATGAAGGTCCATTATTTAGAATTTCTTTCCAGATATAAAACATAAGATTAAAAATTCAAATAAATACAATTTTTCTTCAAATGGTGAATTTGTTTATTGAAGTTATTTCACAAAATATGACACTTTGTATGAATATAAAAAGATGGGATGTAATGAGGTGGACTGAATGGGACTCTCTTAAGATAGGGAAAGGTGGCATACTTTAGTAAGTGCGGCAATAAACTTTCAAGTTCCTAATGCCATAGAGTAAGTTATTTCACTGCTTTATCTAAATTATAACTCATAAGATAAGTCAAACGAAATAATACATATTGTTATAAAAACATAATATGGAAAAAAGAACATTACCAGAGAGCATATATCAAATAATACCTACAGTGTTAGTTTTGTGCATTTTCCAAAGATATTTAAAAAAAATATTTGTTCGGTAAAATATTCTTTCAAATAAAAGATGTTCATTTGAAATAGCCCTACATCTTTGCGATGATAAGTTATTTCGTATCTCAAAGAGTTGCGAAGATGCGATCAGACTTTGAAATTTCTACTTATGTCAAGAACCTTCTAAATCATTTTCATGATAGAATAAGAACAGTTCCATTTGTAATGTTAAACAGTGGCTAGATACAAATTTTAATCATAAATCAATTTTGAGAAAAGAGATTGTTTCTCTTTTCTCCAATGAGTAAAACACTTTTAATTTTAGGGCAGGGTAAATAATTACCAAAAACTCCTCTAGGAAGCCTTATAAAAACCCTAGATGCCAAGTTTCACAGCCCTATTGGTAAAATGATTTCGACTCGTCCTGCTAACAGACAGATGGCTGAACAGAATTGCAAAAAAATCACTGTTTCAGATTCAAGGGGTTTGAAATGTCGATAACAAACAAAATCTCAAATTATATATTTTTTAATCACAATACATTCTCTCTATGAGGGGTTAAGAGGAAGTAAAATATGATACCAATGTGAAAAAGGTAGCTTGTTCTTACAGATTCAAAATATGAGTTAGACACATCTCTAGTTTACATTCCTATAATTTCAAAGATTTGGTTAATTAACATGTGGCATTGGGTTATAAAAGTGTTAGTAACGATTGTCCTTTTTATTTAATGGCCCTCATGTAATATTGTCCTTAAATTATTTAAAATAACAGTATTTTTTATGAGCGCCTTAAATTCCCATAGCTAAAGTAATAGTCCATTTTATTAAAAATTTAATAATATTCAACGTTCTCTTGGCTGTTGGATTTCAAGATATTTCATCAATATTACATCTCCTTCTCTTGCCCGGACAGTTCCAGAGGAAGGCCAATAAGAGTATTGCAATGTATAGCTTATGAACCTTTTAAGAAGATAGAAATTCTATTATGTACATCTTAGCGAGCAGAAGCTCAGCCCCCCCTCTCAGCTTAGATATTTTGAAAGTAACAGGCTTAATCTGAACCAGACATTTCGTTTTAAATAACTATGTGTGATATTTGGTTGTGTAATCACTTAGTATGGATCCCTAATGCTCTTCAATAAACAATTGATATTTTATAATTGATCTAAATTTAACAATATAATAAATCACACTCCTATATCTGCGAACAAGAGACAGGGCATGGTAATAAAAACTAAATATTCAAGCCCTGAGCTCTACAAGCGAGGTCTGTACATACATTATAAGGTTTATGATTAATATGGAAGAAAGCAAACAATTGTACAATTAAGTGTTGATTAATATAAACATTTGGAAGATCAAAATGATCTTAAATTACGGAAGTAGCCGAATCAAGTATCTCATTTGTTTGGTGTTTTTTTTAGCACTGTGTCTTACTACCTGTTCGAGTTATATGCTTAAGTACTAGTTACAGTAATGGATTAGGAATTGGGAAAGTTGAATTTAGAGGAAATGAACCCGCATTTGTGTGGGGGGAATATAAAAAACCACCACCAATTCATCTGACTGATTCGAACCTCAATCTACCCGTCCTCAGCAGCTTAGCTCAACACGAAACAAGCGCGTTAGTGAGCCAATGCTATACCACTATTAGTCATCGTAATAACGACAGCATAAAGCTGACCTCAAGTAGCCTGTGACTTTGGTATCAATTAAATATATAGAAATGGATGATTTCCACACGTTCATCGCAGGCTCTGCCTTAAAGATCAGTGATAGAGAAGTGGAACATTAATTTAAGGGTACCGGGTTTGATTCTAGTGTCTAGGTGTCATTTTTCAATTTACAAATATATTACAATTATCAATAGTTATCGCACATTTATCATGAGTCACTTCAAATTGTAAAAGTGTACTCCCTCCCCACTGGGAAATATTTTCTCCTAAAATTCTGATTTTGTTCATATTAATTATGTATTTGCTATAGAAAATGTAAATTTGACTAAATATTTAGTTTTAATGTGAATTATAGTTTAGGATATGCAGCAGTCGAAGGGTTAAACCAACAATGATCGATAAAAAATACACTTTTTGAATCCCGTGTCAAATATAAATTGGTCATACCTCCTCCAAACTGAATAGAACTCCCCCGATGGGGGCTCCAAATGCCACAGACACGCCGGCAGCTGCAGCGGCCGACAGGATCTCCCTCTTTTTGGCCTCGTTGCGACCGTACTTCGGAAACAGGTAAGACAGGATGTTTCCTGAACAAGAACAAGACAGTCAGCCTAAGTTTCCGGAACATGAACTAGATTGTCCGCCTGTTTCCAGAGCAAAATCAAACTAACATTGAAATAAGCAACACAATCTCAATTATTTAGTCTGGATGAAAACATTTATAAACATTAATGAGAAAATAGGGTAGAGTTTATAGTAAATGTACCAGTTTGTATGGAGAAAGAAAGTAAAGTCCTTTGAGGATGAGGACCTCCTATCCTTTTCCGAATAAATCTGGCTAAGATCCAAACACTGACCTGCACGTTTTCGTCAAACCAGCATGTTCATATTTTTTTGCTGTTTTTTTTTATCAACGCATCTCAATATTTGTTTGGGTTGAACACGTGTGTACTAATATTGCTTTGGGAATAATGAAAAAGGTAGGATCAAAATAAGTGTGCCCGCACACACATGGTGGGAAAGTGGAAAAACGTTACTAAGCGGGTTGTATAATTTAAGAAGCTTTGGTTGGTCGGAAGACTAAGGTATAATATAGATGTAAGGTACCTCCATGTAAGGATGTGAGGAGGTTATGTGGACCACGGGGCCGTTCTTGATAGATTACTCCTTACCTATACAGCAAACTATGTGGACCATGGGGCCCTCTTTGCTAGACTACTCCCTACCTATACAATAAGCTATGTGGACCATGGGGTCCTCCTCGCTAGACTACTGCCTACCTATACAGCAGGCTATGTGGACCATGGGGCCCTCCTTGCCCAGACTAAGTCCTGACGATACCGCCAGCATGATGCCCACAGACTTGATAATGAGAGTCCACTTTCCCAAGTACCCACGGATGATGAATCCGCTTAAGATGGTCTTGATCTGTGAGACAATAAGATAAACATGTTCACTTAATGTAGCTTTGTAATACTACTTAACCCAGTTAATACGAGCTCACAACTAACTTACCTCTGGTATACCAGAGCCACAAGCGTAAGGCGCGAACATGCGCACCAGTGCAGCTGCCAAGGCCGCAAATACTAGCGCCCATACGATGTAGAACAGGTAGGAGATAATGTATGGCCCCACACCCTCTCTCGACTGCCCCAGGACTTCAGACCAGGTCCACCACTGTGGGAGGCACATTATACATGGTTAGTGTGACAGTCTTAAGATCAGATGAAGGCGTATGTCAGTCTAGGATCCTACCTCTAAATGAGTACTAAAGCACTTCGGTTCTCAGTTAACCTAGCTAAAACTGTCTGTATTATATACACATGAGTTGGCAGCAATGTGTTAATAAGAGCAAAGCTAACCTGTGAGCAGTTTCCATCATCAAAGGTAGTCTCATTGGATGACCAGCAGCACTGCTCCCGGTTAAGCCAAAAGGCCTGAGGGCAGATACCGAACTTGAGATCTGCCATCCAACTGGCACCAATGTCAATAACCCCGGCCACAGCACCGGTGAACAGTCCCACAAGGAGCACGCAAACCCAGCCTGACCATGCATCGTGGGCCCCCTTGATTAGGTCACAGACAGAGTCCTGGCGCTTCTTCACAATGTGCCGGTGGTGCATGCGGTCCCTGGCAATGTCGCGCTGCCAGTCGATGGTGTGAAAATCATCATACTGTCCAATCCCAGGGATGTCATCTGTCTCTCCTGGGACTGTGCAGGGAACAAGAAACAAGGCATCTTGGAAACCCCACACCACTTATATACCAGTCCTTGATGTACTACAGACATGCAGGACACACCTTGAGAACCCCACACCACTTGTATACCTGTCCTTAGTGTACATTTTAAATGGAATAGCATTGAATCAGGGTGGTTATTAATGAACGTCTAGGATATACAACAAGCAAACCCATTCTAGATCTGTATTAAGTAAGATCAGCACATGACTGGGATATGATCCAGGGTTAGTTATATTGGCACCTAATGGGAACCAAAACAAGGGTTCAGACAAAATCTCACAATGAGCTTGATCATGGTTTCTGCCTTACAAGTAATATCACAAGGACTCAAACAAGTTCCTCTGACCCCATGTTGACCTCCACCTTGGGATGGGTCACATGCAATTGATCCCAATGATTCAAACAACCTTTGCACTTTACTCGGTACGTGGCGCTCTACTACAATAACTAACCGTTCGGGTTTTACGCCTATGTACTAATTACGCCAATGTGTTAGCGACTAAGACGATTTGATTAAGAGGAAGTGCACCCCCCATTTGTGTGGATAGAGAGAGAGAGAGAGCAGAAAACCATTTAGTAAAAAACCACCCTCAGTGCACCAGACCGGGATCAAACCCCAATCTCCCCAACTTCCGCAGTCTAGTCCAACATGAGAGTAGCGTGTTAGACCTTGCGGTCATCAAAGAGGTACACACATATTATTACAATAATGTTATAGGGATGAAGAGCAATGAATAGTGTACCAGCATTTGTGTGGAGAAGAAAATCATTTTAAGGAGAAAAAAAAAACTCAGTACAATCTACCAGGATTCAAACCCCTGTCTCCCGATTATCGGAAGTCCAGCCTATCACGAGAAACTTGTTAGACTATATTTTACCATAGGAGTGGGTAATATTTATTAATTTGAAACAGTAATGTGTAAAGTTAAAGTTCTTATGGACGAAATTGAGTTGCATTAAGGTTTATTACATAGAAGTCAATGAACCAATCAAAACGTTCAATGTCTTTGAATAATGTTCTTTACTTTGATAGAAGAAAAATGTCAGCAATTTATTTGTAATAAAAGGAAATAATAAGGTAACTGGTAGAACACAACCTAGCCCGTTTACAGAGCCTAATTTTTGATCAGTGTTGATTCAACTATCAATTTAAAACAATTAATAAACAATGTATTAAAAGTAATTTTATAAATGTTACTATATTAAACATAGTTAATGTCAACTTGGTATTCAAAGTTGAACATGAACATGAAGATAGCTACACCAAGAAAAGTGTCAAGAGTTGCATTAAGAGCCTCACGTGTTATATAATCTCCAGGACATGCAACATCTGTCAAGTCCCAGATGTTCATTTAGATGAAGTTTGGCCTGTTACTCGACTCAATAACTAGCTAGAAGACCCACCACCAGATTGAGTAGTTCATGCGAAAATGAGATAACCTTACCTGAAGATACGCCCATGATCTTAACCCCACCTTGAACACAGAACAGACTGGCAGGTCGGCAACATGCCTCATGCAGACACTGTGCCTATATGAGGCACTACAAAATGTCTCATTTATACACACCACACATATGTGCCTCTATGAGTTACTAAAATTATTATTGAAGCACAATTAAAACATAAAAACATGATTAATGTAAGCGTAACATTTCCAACTAAAGTTATGGAAGATAAACCAGTCTATCATCAAATAGTTATAAGATAAACCAGTCTATCATCAAATAATTATAAGGTAAGCCAGTTTAACCTAGGTAATTATAAGGTAAGCCAGTTTAACCTAGGTAATTATAAGGTAAGCCAGTTTAAACTAGGTAATTATAAGGTAAGCCAGTCTAACCTAGGTAATTATAAGGTAAGCCAGTCNTAACCTAGGTAATTATAAGGTTAAGCCAGTCTAACCTAGGTAATTATAAGGTAAGCCAGTCTAACCTAGGTAATTATAAGGTAAGCCAGTCTAACCTAGGTAATTATAAAGTTAACTCACCTCCCCCGGGATGGCCAGAGTACATTATGGACGTTACTTGAACAAAAAGTGAAAAATCAATCAAAAAGAGGTAATAATAAAATAAAAAACATGCTATGTTTAGTTGAACAATGCACACTACTACTTCACATACAGCCAGCATTAGTACAACATTTGCAATGGCAACATGGCATTGGTGCACCCAAGAGGGGGAAGGTACAAACAAAACAATTGATCCTCGGCCAGGACACATCATATTAATTAAAACTAACACGTTTTAAGACCAGGCCTTAGACATCATATTCAAAAGTGATGCCATTATACAAAATAAACAATTTAAGAAAAACAACAGAAATAATATATTAGATTCAATGTATCATTATTTAAATTGACGCCCTTAAAACTCCCTCGCGCTCGAAGTTTCCTTCTGGCCATTGTCACGAGTGAATGTCTCCCCCAAACTATTTCCAGATGTGCCACTGCAATGTGCAAGAATGTGCCAGTGATCATTTCAACCTCACAGCCTTACATCATATAATTAGAACAAATGATTACACTATATTGTCCACCAATACAATGTACCATTAATTCTTAAATAAAAATTGAACCATCAATTTTTTAAACTGCAAATGATGAGCCTTTCTGAGTGATGACTACGGCAATCATATCATCTGAGAACTACGAGGGGAAGATGCAGAGAAAGTATCTAGCATGAGGAATATGTGGAGAAAGTGTAAAATGAGGTAGTGTGGAGAAAGTTCCCAACATGAGGAACATGAAGAGAAAGTGCCCAACATGAAGGAAATGTGGCAAAAGTGCCCAGTATAATAAAGAAGATATGAGAAAGTGTATAACATTAGCGATATGAGAAAGTGTATAACATGAGGAATATGTAGAGAAAGTGTATAATATGAGGAATATGTAGAGAAAGTGTATAACATGAGGAATATGTAGAGAAAGTGTATAACATGAGGAATATGTAGAGAAAGTGTATAACATGAGGAATATGTAGAGAAAATGAGGAATATGTAGAGAAAGTGATGTGGAGAAAGTGTATATAACATTAGGAATATGAAGCTAAAGTGTATAACTTGAGGAATATGTAGAGAAAGTGTACATAACATGAGGAAGATGTGGAGAAAGTGCCCAACATGAAGGAAATGTGGCAAAAGTGTATAACATTAGGAATATGTGGAGAAAGTGTATAACATTAGGAGTATGTAGAGAAAGTGTATAACATGAGGAATATGTGGAGAAAGTGTATAACATGAGGAAGATGTGGAGAAAGTGTATAACATTAGGAATATGCAGAGAAAGTGTATAACATGTTTGCATATTCCATGAATCTTTATTGAAAGCACTTATTTGTCAAGAGGGAGTACAATTGTATAACATCAATGTAACAATTGCTATTGTACAATCAATTCAGTAAAAGTGGTGGTCGCTTTGCTCATAAGAAAACCTGGAATTTCCAATCATTAAGTTTAAGATTGGGACTATAGAGAGCAATAAGGGTGTAATGTCATCCAGGCCTACAATTAATACAATATATATTTCAAAATTATAACTGGAAGCATCGTGCTATCATGATAAAACTTTGTCGGCATAGCAAGAAATTAAAAACAAAACAAAAAAACAGCTAATCTGTTTCAGGCAAGTCTAAAATGCATATAAAGCCAGGCACATTAGGGGTAATCCATAAACCACGTGATATAGCTGTTATACTTAGCACCGCGTCTTGTTGCACGTTAGGGTTATACGTTTAAGTACTAATTATACTAATGGGTTTAAGAATTGGGAAGGTTAGATATAGAGGAAGTGAACACGCATTTGTGTGGGGGGCAGAGTGGAAAACCATTTAGGAACCCTCATCCCCAAGTTCACCCGAGTGAGATTCAAACCTTGACCTCTCCGTCCTCAGCAGTCTAGCTCAACAAGAAACCAGCGTGTTAGCTAACTACGCCACCGAAGCGGGTGACATAGCTGTTGTTGACAATGGAGGGGGAGGGGGAAGCTCTAATGTATACACAGAGGTAGGGATGGTACAATAACAGTGTTATGGTTGACCTCGATGGTCTTGGGGTAAAGTGCTTGCCTCAGGAAACAATATTTGTGGGTTCTAAGCCAGCCAGGGTCAATGAATTTTGAGCAACAAAAACCTGTTGCACAACCTCCTTTGAGGTAAAGTAAACCCAGCGGTCTCATTGGAAGGTATGTGAAAATACCTTTCCCGGCAAAATTGGTAAGCCCATTCACACTCGTCCATAGAAATTCTCATGTGCTGATATAATCAGTATATTCAAGCACATGTTAATAAATACTTCAAATAAATGAAAATAAAATCAACAGCTTTATGTAACACGTATCTTATAGGCTCTATTTAAAATAATGCTGTGAAAAGTTACATAGTAAAGTTTGTCTACTTGGTGTTACATGGAAGGGAGGGAGGAGTAAAAGAAGTAAAAAAAAAAAAGTGTTCCGTGGTTTATGGATGACCTGTTAGTAGACTATTTAACATACCTTGATAGATAACCCGGCTAGCAGAGCAGGAACAGATTAAGTTCAACATAAATACATGAACACACTCGCAACAACTTGTATTCCTTGATAGAAGTAACTTAATACAAAAAATATTTTTAGCTTATATAATCATCAACTAAGTGTCAGTAAAACAATTAAATGTTAGCGATGGCAAAGTTTGCTGAGGAAGTTTGTGTTATGTCTTCACCAAATGCCAATGGAGGTCTTAAGGTACACTAAAAAAAATAATCCAGCTGAGGTTTAATGATGTGGAAACGCAAAAATGTAAACATGAGACGTGTGTAGCATGTATACATAAAAATGCATTTAAGAGACTTTTAAGTGGAAAAGATAAAGTCGTCACGACCCCAAATTACTTTAATAATTATTGAGAATGATTGAGAGAAAATAAAACAGATAAAGTAGGAATATTTTTGGCACTCCATCTTACTAGCAACCCTTTGGGTTGTACACATTTAACTAAACCACTGTGTGAGGAAGAGGGTAGAATATGAAGGAGGCATACCCACATTTGAATGAAGAGTGGAATACCGTTTAGGATAACTCACCCTCAATACACCCAAACTGGATTCGAAACCCTGTCATCAGCAGTCCAGTCTATTGTAGATGTGATGCCTTAGACTGTTCAGCCATCAAGGAGGGTAAAGAAGAGATAAAATGGCTGCTTTTTTTTTAACTATGTTCTCACCCTCTAGCCTCCGTCGAGGCAAGATCTTGCCCTGCATGCACTGAATCAGTGTAAGATTACTCTCGCACTTAAAAGGGTTCATTGGCATTAAATAAAACTTTCAAAATTTCAATCCAACTGGAACTCACAGTCTGCAAATTATTGTAACTATGGCACTGTCAGTATGGAATCACAATTCAATTAATCTAATTTAGTTGAAAAATGATGAAACCTGGTTAGCTTTGGTAGAACATTGACACGCTAAGCCATAGGTCCGTGTTCGATTCCTGTGTTCCGGTGTCATTTTTCAACTAATTTAAATTAATTGAATTGGAGTATCCTCCATAGAGACATTCCCATAGTTACAATGATTTGCAGCCTGTTAGTTGGTATCTATTGAAATTTGGCATTAATCATATTTAGCAACGCGTCTTACTACCTGTTCGGGTACGCTAATGGATTAGGAATTGGGAAGGTTGAATTAGAGGAAGTGAACCCGCATTTGCGTGGAGGGAGAGTGGAAAACCATTTAGGAAAAACCACCCCCATTTCACCCAACCGAGATTCGAACCTCGATCTCCCAGTCCTCAGCAGTCGAGCTCAACATGACAAGCGCGTTAGCCAACTACACCACTGAGGCGGGTAAATTTGGCATTAATTACAATCTTGTATTTTACATACTTGACAGCATAACAGCGCTCCAGTCGCAGATGGCTGTTGTATCTGATTGCTTGCGATACTATTGTTCTATTATATATAGCTGACAATTTCCACAAGTCCATCACAGACTCAGCCTAGACTATAAATGAAGAATGACCATGAGTGCAGGACGAATCTTGGATAACTCGGTTGCAGAAAGAGCATCAGCGTGCTAACCCAAAGATCACGGGTTTAATTGCTGTGTTTAGGTGTCTTTTTCCAACTAATTTAAATTAGTTTCCATCCAACACTACACCAATTGATCGAGTTACACCCCCTGGATCAACAATGTCACAAGCACAACTGTTCTTGTACACATGACTGCTCATTATGTCTGACGACAGGATAGTGCACACCAAAGCATGAATGGAGTAAAATTATTATGATAGAATGGGACTATTCACAAGCGGGGACAAGAGGGGGAAATACTGAAACTATCTACTTCTGGTAATTTGGTATTTCTTTTTCAAGACACATTGACACATTCATGTTGGAAAATACATGTAAAACCATTCTTTACCTGATACTGAATCTATAAGGGTATTGTATGTGATTCAGTGGGTGTCCTGATTTATAACTTGATTATGTAAGGGCAGCATTTCCTTAGTTATTTTTCCAAATACTTACAATGGCCAGAGTTGAGCTCATCATTGTGGAGTGAGCGTTCCGTGACAGTCCCTGTTGTAGTAATGTCAATCATGTCTTCGTCAGAGCTTAAGGAAACTGAGCGTGTAGGATGACCATTCGCAACCTAAAACAACAGGGAAAGATTAAACACAACCCACCCAGATAAAGGAAAAAAAAAACATGTTTATAAAGAAGGAAAAACAGTTGTCCTCAATTTACCTGATCATCGACGGATTGATAAGAAGACGGGTGACTCATTTGTAAAGAAGATACATTTCCTTTCAAAGGAGCCTTTTCCATATTTTACAGATGAAAGCGACCTGCGGAATAAAAGGATTATCTTAATACTAAAATAAAAAAACGACCAATAAAAGTGACATCACGTAACAATGATGGCGTCTCGTTTCTGTGCAGACGACAGAACAGCACCTAATGATGAGGTGTTATTCCTATTCTTGTACTAAATTTGCACACATACCATTTTGTAATTTGCGTTAGTAGGATTTAAAAGTTGAAAACCACACGAGAATATATTTTTCGATCAGGGTAATTTAACTGTCAAATTTGGTTGATTCTATCCTGCGTTGTACGTACGTATGATAATTTCTCTAAAACACAGATCTGATGGACTACGAAAGCCAAAATGTAACTATGATAACATTTTTATGGATATAACATTAATGTTTATTCATGCTAGTAGAATTATAATTCTTCAAATCATTCTAAACCTTAATTTAATTTATTTGTATACTTTTAACGCCAAATTTAAGATATCACTCTGACATAAAATTGACAAAATATAATTATTAAACTAGTATCTATTTTGTTTATAAAGGTTTCGCTTCTATCGACCTCTTCCGTTTCTATTGATATAAAATTTAAAAAAGATTAAAGTCAAAGTAAGCTATAGCTTTATATCAAAGGCCACCGGTAGAATTGTTGATTAACATTTTTTTAATCTAATCTTTTAGTAATCGTTTGGGTTATTGAATAAGACACCGTTTACGAAAAACAACCTTCATTCGCTCTGTAGGCCTACTCTGGAGAGTTATTCGAGCCCCGAAGCCCGAACTCAGTGATATTAGGCTTATTAGCAATCTAGTGCAAGTGCAACAAGAAAGTGATAAATTGGACCATAAGACCATGTATGCGGAACTAAATAAAGTGAAAGTTAGTATTTGAAATATTATTTTATCATTATCATAATCAACAACTGTTTACAGCTTGAGTCCAAGTCACTTTATTAAAATGTACTCCTCGAGAAAATAAAATACCAGATTGGATAAATTGGAGGAAAAAAAGTATATATATATATATATATCTTAGCTTAAAATAAAGTAACTTATCTAGCAGTGTTTATTATTTTTGTTTAAAATGTGGGTTAAAACATTATTTAAATGTTAAAATTGACCCTTTAGAGTTAGTATTTAATCCCACACATTTATATTTACATATTACCTTTCTAAAAAGTTTTAAAATAACCTAGCTATCAATCGGCCAGTAAAAGCAGACATAGAAAAGACAGTATAATAATGAAAGCCGGTTTATTATCCCGCATGGTTAGTAAGAAAAAAAGCAACGATCGAGAAAATACAATACTGACATCTAGGAGCGTATGTTGTACTATGTTTTACTACTAAGTGTTAAATTCTGCCGCTAGATTCAAGTACCAATAACAACACCAACTTTAAATCCAATGGTGATATCTATTGTTTTGACGTGTGTCTATTTATGAGAAAAGATTACTTATATAATATTTTGCATTTTGATATAATGTTCTATATATAATGTTCCGAAATAGCCATAAACAGTAAAAACCAGTAATTTATATAAAACATATATATTTAAATGTAAAGGTTATGGGAAAAAATTAATAATGTTTCTCAAACCACCTATAGGTAACCATGTATCAAGGCCTGAGGGGTAAGAATTGCCTTCCTCTTAAAAAAAAACTACCGCCAATTAATGGCTATTTGTCAGTGTTGCAATGTTAAATATTGTGTTTTTTTGTTTTTGATTTAATTGTTGTGTGTATAGTGTGGCAACATTGAACTATCGTTTTTCTCTCTCTCACCAAATACTACCATTGTTGTTAATTATTTGCGCCGATTATAATTGCTGTATAATTTCATCCAAATAAATGTCTACGTCTGAACAAGTGTCGCCTTTCACTGCAAGCAAGTCCTGTCTACTCACCATAGGTTATGGGCCCAGAAACACTGAATAACACTAGACACTGTTTTACCAGCGCGTGGCATTGAGAAGATTTTTTGAGGTTAAGAAAAAAGGAATCGCGGAAACGTGTTAGACTTTGTGTTAATTTGAGTATTGGGAGTTTTTTTATTGGTGAGGAAAAATACAGAAACAGCAATTTTGTTGAAGATGGACGGCCAAAACTTACATCACAGCTTGAGATTAAATGGTGGTGAAAATTGGGCAGTATGGCGCTTCCAAACTGAAGTCATTCTTCGAAGCAAGGGATTATAGGAAATTGTTGTGGGAGAGAAAGTCAAGCCAGAAATGTGAAGAGCCAACCAGAATGGATACGCAACGATTCGAGGGCTCAGGAGATTATTGCGATGAGAATGGAACCAGGGCCGTTGACACACTTATATTGTAGCACTGCTAAGAATATGTGGAGTAAGCTAAAGTTGGTCTATAACAAAGAATCGGTGGTCAGTGTGCACCTATTAAGGCAAAAATTCTTCATGTTGCAATTTGAGGACAGTTCCATGTCAGTCTTCCTGTCGAAATTATAAGAAATAAGAAACAAGTTAAAACAGACAGGTGAACCTGTTTCAGTCATTTCCGATCAGCAGGGGAGATTGTGCCATCAGATAAACAAAATACGGATGAATTAACTTCTCGTTTATTACTGGAGGAAGAAAGAATGGGTTCATGTGAGGAAGTAGTAGCACTGGCCAGTGTAGACAACCATTCAATAAAATGTTATACCTGTGGGAAAGTAGCCCATTTGTCAAGAGATTGCTACAAAAATAAAGGGAAAGAATTGAGAAACTGTCATTATTGCAAGAAGAAAGGTAACTTAATGGAAAATTGTAGACAGTTGAAAGCTAAAGGAAAGGGCAGTCAAGGAAGTAAACCAGAATTAAATGCATTCATGACTCTAAATGATGAAGAAAATATTTATAAAAACTGTTGGTACATGGACATAGGTGCCAGTGATCATATGTGTGGAGATAAGATGTTATTTAAGTCTTTAATTAAGAAAACACTCTCCGGAAAGGGAAAAGTTGGCAATGGAAAATTACTAAGTGTGATGGGAGTTGTTAATGTTATGCTGAGTGCTTGGAATGGGGATAAGAACTTGAAAACATCCTTATCAAATGTGTTATATGTTCCTGACTTGAAATTTAATTATTCTCAGTAGGTTATTTGTTGGACAAGGGTTTATGTCTAATATCAAATAGTGAACTTTGTAAATTTTGGACAATGATGGTGTCACTCGAGCATTAGCAGGACATATTAAAAACAAACTCTATAAAATGGCATTTACAGACGGTCTTTCATAAGCATTTTAAGTAGATATCAGTCTTGCGCTAGTATTGACTTATGGGTAGCTCTCAAGAGAGTATTACGTTATGTAAAAGGTAGCTTAGATATAAATTTAGTTTTTAAGAGAGGTAAAAATAAAGATATTGTTGGTTTGGTTGATTCTGATTGGGCAGGCGATAAGTATGATCGAAGGTCGACTGGAGGCTATGTTTTTCAAATTTATGGTTGTACCATTTCATGGGTTTCTCGCCAACAGTCTACATTTGCCTAGTCGTCTACTGAATCTGAATATATTGCTTTAAGTTTAGCTGTTAGTGAAGCATGTTGGTTGAGGAATTTCTTTGAAAGCTTAGAAAGCAAAAGTGTTTGTGTTAAGTTGTTTGAGGATAATCAGTCGGTGATTAAGCTTTGTAAAAATTCGCAATTTTATCATGAACTGAAACATGTTGATATCAAGGTAAATGTAAGAGATAAAGTAAACAGTAATGTTTTAAGTGTTGAGTACATTAGTACAAATTAACAAGTAGTGGATATTTTCACAAAACCACTAGGTAAAATTAAATTCGATAAGTTTAAGCATAATGTTCTGTTTGTAAGAATTTTAACATTGAGGGTAGGTGTCAGTGTTGCAATGTTAAATATTGTGTTTTTTGTTTCTGATGTAATTGTTGTGTGTATAGTGTGGCAACATTGAATTATCATTTTTTTCTCTCGCCGAATACTACCATGTAATAATTTTAATTATGTCAATTTATATTTTATTTAACTTTAATTTATTCTTAAGTGATTATTTATTTAAAACTTATTATTTTCAACGGACATTACATTACGTCGAAGGAAACGCCTAATAATGATGCCAATACATTTATCTCATCAAGAAATATTTGTTTACTGGAGTTTTTGTCCGGACATTCCGTCCCTGCTTTAAAAAAAACATCCTGATCAGTTGTAATTTTATTGTCGTCTTTTAAGAGACTCATAATGGCCGCACTATACAAGGAGGAAAGAAATTGACTCCAGCAGTGGGGGAGGGAAGAGACGCAGGAAGAAGTGAGGCTTGGCATTGTTGAAAAAGAACAGAGACGCGGACGGAAGAAAAAGTAAAAAGTTTTTTTCGTGAAGAAAGTCTTGTGATAATGGCAGGGTTTTATTAGTGCCGATTACACCACAATTATGTCAGTAAAAGATAGTCTGGGGACAACTTTAATATCTTCTAGAACAAGACCAGGACGTATAAGTGAGACTGTCTGATTCACTAACATCTAACATCCTCAACGGCGAAGACAACATGCAAGACGCCATCAACATGAGGTGATATCAACCCAAACTTTAATTGTGATTCATCCTTTGTTTTATATTACAATTTCGACCAGACTTCATTCAACGTTTAACAGTTATTGCTCCGAATTCAAAGGATAATATTTATTTTAGCTTAACTCACTGTCATTAGAATTTTTCTTGTAGATGAACTTTTTTTTGTTTCAACATTGACTTTAGAAATAAACTTTTTAATTTGGCCAAAGTAATGATTTCGACGAATGCAAGGACCTTATTTAGTATTAATTATTTAGTGTCCAACGACCAACCTCATTGAGGAAATTGCCTATAAAGTTATACCATATATATATTTAAGGATTTTCAATTGTTTATTAAATAGTTGCTGGTTCAATAAATCCACTTAAACAATAAAGGTATATTTTTTCCAACATGACCCAGAGGTTCTGAGAAAGTCCCGTGCTCAATTTTTGTTGTTGTAATATTATGTTGTTTTTTTACCCTGAGATAATTGTAGTAAAAAGTAAATGTTGTTTGTGAACCCAAATATTGTAATCACATTTTTTTTTATCTGAGCAAGTCATTTATCACCTCCTTTATGTATTTCTTTTGTTGACGTCACTGGACTTAAAAGTTAATAAATAGATAAATGCTTCATGTAAATATATATATATATAATTCCCCCACTTTCCTATTAAAATACACATCCTCATTACCGTTAAAGTTGTATTAAAGATTAAAAATATATATATATATACACAACCATTATTGTAAATTATTTGCGCCGATTATAATTGCTGTATAATTTCCTTCACATAAATGTCTACGTCGCTTTTCATTGCAAGTCCTGTCTACTCACCATACTATTCAACAAAATCTAATTTTCAAAATTTCAAGAAATCACATAGTACACAAAAAGATCCCACAGTAATATGAAATTATGAATACCTCTTAATATTCATATGACCATTCGGTTGCAGAGGATGTAAGTAGTATAGTAATATTATAAAGTGAATAAACAAAACTTTTATCTTTCCTCCTTTTCTCAAATTAAACTTTTAAGCTGATTATTAAAATAAATTTAGGGTTAGCTCAATGATATAAAACTTATTTGCACCGTTTTGACTTGAGAGGTTGAACTTCGGCTCGAATCCTAGCCTAGGTATAATGTTTTTTTATTTTTCTCACCTCTACAAATCAACACTGGCGTATTTTACTATATTTACAATAATTCTGTGTGTTTTTATCCTATGACGTAATCATTGGGTATTATGTCGCAGCTCTACCAGACACATGCACAATCAGGGGCCTCGGAATCCATAGTTAGGGGCCGCTATCCCCCGTCACAAGTCTACTAAAATTGGTTTTTTGGTAGCGTCTGTCAAAATGCATGGATGTAGAAATGTTCCTCCACCCGCAGCTCTCCCCGAGTGAGATTCGAACCCATAATATGTACCCGACCCCCAATACCC